>JAIGNY010001799.1:755000-787500 GCA_020152595.1 Chiridota heheva | reverse complement strand
TCTTGGCAGTGATTGGCACGTTGGAATTGATATGGTGAATGGAATAGTTCAGGGGTCAAGCAAGGCCATTTTATATGAAAGGACATTAAAAGAAACAAAATAGTAAAGAAAGCATTCAAAAATCTTATTTCGTTAAGGAGATATCTAAGTTTAGATATTGGTATCATTTGTATAGAAACGACTGAAATCAGACTAGTTGTGATGTCACAGCCTCGGATTCCTCAAAGTCTTGATGTATTCTGTTATATAATGTCCTGGGATTTTTGTGTCTTAACAACCATGGGGTATGTCAAAAAAGTAGTTAAACTGAATCTAAAAATTGTATTTATAGTATTTCACCTAAAGAAAGTTAGAGGAAAAATAATTTGAATAGTGCAAAATTTAAATAAAACTTTCTTAAAATACGTTAACAATTGTTTAGAATGTGAGGATGAAGGTGGTAACTTTCCATAGTAGCCTTACTACACCAGTCATTTCTACACAGATAAGATGGAGCTTTAAACTTGAATATCTCCTTAGTAGAATAATATTTTTGAATGCTTTCTGCACCATGTTGTTTCTTTTCAAGACCTCTTTCATACAAGATATACTTGCTTGACCACTGAACTAATCCTTTAAAAGGGAAGTATTGTATGAGAGCTGTCGGAAATAAACGTGAAAAGGACAAAGTGACTCATAAAGGAGATTACAAGCTTATCACGGATCTTTTTTTTTTCTTATTGAAAAAGTCTTGAAATGTCAACAGAATATGAAGAATTCGTGAAGATGAGATTAAGTTTAGACTGAGGGTAAATAAGCTACGCAGAAGAAAAAGTTACTTTATAGAGTGTTTCTTGTGAGATAATATACTTGTCTGTCATTCAGATTTTGAAAGAAAAGTTTGACGAAGAAATTTTGAAAGGGATTTAAATGGTCATTTTGTAAGTGACTCGACCTGGTGTAATATACATGTTGCAAGTTTGATGAATTTCTTGATAAAAGTTGCCTCTAGCCCGGGTTCAATGAATCTTTAAGGATCTAAGTGACAGTTAAATTTCCTTGACTGGCAAAATTCATTGTGATGGAAGCTTCTGTAGATAAGAGCTGCAAGCACCTTAAGGGCATCTTTAGAGTCAGACAAATTCTCATCTTCTGGCAAAAGTCACACACATCTCATACACTGGATTGAAGTAACTCAACATGAAGATCATGTATAATTCTTAAAGCTTAATTTCTCTAGCTTAATATCTCTCCGACAATCAGCACATGTAGAATTGAACCAGAAGAGACATACATATCTGAATTTGCATCTTTTGTATTTGTTGTTGTTGTATATTAGTCTGATTTTTCCCCTCCTCCCCTGCCCCCACCACACTTTTGATTTTTGGTAAGCAAATCCTACCCATGCAGAGAGATTTTGTGATTCCCCCCAGACTTTTCATTTTTGGTTGGCAAAGCCTGCCCATGAGGAGAAATCTGACAATGTTGTGGGAATAAGCTTCATATATTTTTAATTTCTTCCCAATCATGGAATGAGATATTCAATTCTACATATGCATGCCGGTTTCAGGAACAATATCACAAATCCATTGAAATAGCTTGAGATATGACAAATTTCCTCCAATCACAGAGCAAAAAACCTGCATATGTAGAATTAACCCTGCAGATATGTTGAATTAAATTGACATATGCTGATTACAGGAACTTATGGCACACTGGGCACAGCATAGAGGTACACCACATTCATATGTTTATTTCTCATGGTAGCTAGGACACATAACAGCAGCAGGAGGTAAATCAATGGCCCCTGAGATTCTTGAACAAAAATTGGGATGAGTTGAGTTGTAAAGACCAATTTGAAGAGTGCATATGGCACATACAAACAGGGCATAATATGGAATCTTACCCAGTTCAAAGATGATACAACATAAGAGCCATAGGAGTCTATAGGGTTGGAGGGGCCATGGCCCCACTCCCCCAATAATTTACGAACTTGTATAATAAGTTGATATTTTTAAGTTAAACAATGCCATTTGAATTAAAGGCTACGTTTCGGCCCCTCCAATAATCTAAGGACTCCTATGGCCCAGAACATACGACTGTGACAAGTGCGTTTTTAGAATTGGTGTAGATTTAAGGTATGGATACCACCTGGTGAACTATGCAGAATGGAGGGCTGGGTATATTAACACCTCAGCTGTCATTACCAAAGCTACACCATAGTTAAATCCATCTGAACCATTAGACCCATAGGGCTAGTGCCTGTCTTTGGTTTCCATGGCACAATTAGCAAATGAGAGCATATGACTCACCCTGGACATGGCACTTTGCAGGTTAACCCTTCAGCCCTGCCAGTAAATCTGTTGGTTGCATGCATAGACTGGAGCAAGTAAAGTGTTTTTCTCTAGGACACATGCAATGCAGTGCTCCTTTCGCATACAAGCATGACTTGACCCTTAACCACTAAGCCTCCTACTGCACTGTCTCCATAACATATGCTTGACGTACGCTACATTTTTTGCACTAAATTTTGGCCATTTATAGCTCATCAAAGAGGCTAAATTTATGATTGACAGATAGGTTTGATGTGATGAAAGAAATTCAAAAGGGTCCACTATGAGGTAATTTATGTATTTTAATATCACAGACTTGACAGGTGGTGTCATTCAATTGAGACATTTTATCTGACGATATAGAGATCAAATTAATGGTGTTTATGCAGCTTTATATATATATATATATATATATATATATATATATATATATATATATATATATATATATATATATATATATATATATATATATATATATATATATATATATATATATATATATATATATATATATATATATATATATATATATATATATATATATATATATATATATATATATATATATAAACATTGATAGGTTTTAAATATTTTTGAAAATATATTATTTATATATATATATATATATATATATATATATATATATATATATATATATATATATATATATATATATATATAAACAGTTGAGTGGTTTTAAAGAAAAAGCTTATTTATAGCAATACGAAGAAAAAAGAACCACTTAATTCTGTAAATTAGTTATTTATGACCGCTACAAAATGTGTTTAAATATGAAATTGAATCCATAGCATCTGATAACTTTGCAGTTATAATCTCGTAACATTAATTGTTAAGTGTGATCCACTGAGGCAGAAATGGCTGAAAATGCAGAATTTCATAGTTCATTGACTTATTTGATTTCATGTATCAGTGTGACATTTCATGCATAGCAAATATTCAATGTTGTTAAAAATAATGTTGAAAATAATATCTGGATGTTCTGTGAAATTTAAGTACTACAGATTCAAATCCTTCAACATTTTTGTGCTAGAGTGGAGCCCTTACACAAATACTAGCTTGCAGCACTCTTACGACAAGCTAACAATTTTTAGCTTGTACAAGCTTGGTGCTAGCAGAAATTAGCTTGCAGCACACTTGCTGCAAGCTAATAATTGGAACAAATGCAAGCTTGTTATCTTGCAGAAGCTAGTAAAATCTTTCTGCAAGCTAACAAATATTTTTGCTAGTTTGTAAAGGTATAATGCTAGTTTGAGCAAGCTATCATTTTCTTGATATATTTGTTCCAATGCTACACTGTAGCTAGCTTGTTGCAAGCATGCTGCATGCTGGACTTTTCTGTAAAGGGAGAAAGATTTTTCTGTAAAGGGTGATGCCAATGACCAAGCAGGGAACAGTTGGAAGGGTGGCTCATGACTTGTCTTCTCCTTAAAAATTTGTTCCAGCAAATCATAGCCACAAACTTAATGTAGCAAATAGTGGGATAACTTTATCTTAATTAAGATAAGCACTTAACCACACAATAAGGACTTTATCTATTGCTAATCAACACCAACTTCCACTAACAACTTAGGACCAAATGGATAACTAGTACAATGGAGCCGTTCATAAAGAAAATTTAATCTTAATTGCTTGTGGTTTCTGAATAAAGAACATAAAGTCGAAAAGTCTGACCTGACCTGCTTATATATTAGGTCGGGTCTGACTGTTTGAAACTTTAAGGAGCATAACAACTAATGCTCAAGTCTCTGTATGAAATAAAAGGGCTGCTAGGGGGCCAAAATTGAAACTGGCTTTAATAATTTTTTTCTTCCCAGAATGGCCATCAAATATTCATTGTTTTGACCAGGTTGAATCCTTATTCTACTTTCTTAGACTCAATGCATTTGGAAAGCTAGCAGAAAAAGGGCAAGGGGGAATTTCCATTACTTTTTTCAAATCTATATTATTGTAGGCCTATAATTTTTTGTATTATAAATATATCTCAGCATGATTTTGTCATCCCCCCCTTCCCCTCCCCCTTCTATCCCACATACACACTTTTGGTAAGCAAATTCCTCCAATAAGTGCAAATAACCATTTGAGTGAGTCAGTGTGAATTAATTTTTCTTCCAATATGATAGCTTTGCTACTGATTCACATAGATATCCTATTATAAATATATTTGAAAACATTAATTATCATTGATATATTTAAAGTCTTGGAATTTTGATTAAGGTGACTGGTATATTTATGTTTTCAAATCATGATACATTCAGAATTTAATGCCAATAAGGTCCTAGCATATGATTGGGAATAGGTCTTTTTTTGCTATTTTCCTTTTTTTTTTTTTCCTTTTCAATTAAGCTCAAGTTGTGGCTAGCTGTCCCTGAATTTTTATAGTTTACCAGCTAGACATACTAGGCATGAAGGTCATGCAATATGCTTTAAACCACTCCCTTCCTTATATGAGTTAATCTCCTACAGTTTCTGGGCAAATATGTAGAATTCATAATTAACAAGCTTACAGTTAAAACTATCTACAATCTTGAACAAAACTGTTAAAACACTTCAGCTTTTAGAGAACTTCATATGTTATAGTGTTATGTTTCTTTAATATGTTTTCCAAGAATTGTAACCCGTTACCCCCTCCCCCTTTTCAATATTGAATTTCTTTCTTTCTTAACGTTGTTCCAAGAAAAACTGACAACGACCAACAATAAATGTGGAGGGGGTCGGGGAGGAAAAATATTATAATGAGGTAGGAGAGGGGGACACTGGCGGCGTCAATAAAAATATTAGAATGTCCTTATAATTCTAAAATATTAATCACAAAGAGAAAGAGTTGAGATTGAAGAAGCAACAGAAAAAAAATTCCACCATTTTTGATTTATAAATGTGGAATAATTTTCAATACAAAAGTAGATTCATGAAAAACATCACATAATTTTCACTAAGTGTTGCAATGAGTTTTGTCCAAGATTGTCTGAGAAAATCACATAATATTCTTAGAGAAAATTTGTGCTTATTTTGTAAAAAGCAAATACAAATTGAAAAGTTATGCTCAAAATCTGTCAATTAGTCCACTTCGCCTCAAATTGGTCAGGCAGTGTTAATTTAAAATGGAAATCAGGAAGAGGGGAGGGGAGGAGGAGGGGGGGGGGGGGGTTGGAGAATACATTGAAGTAGGATAGGGGAACAGGAAGCATCTTGCATATAACAATGTCTAAAAATTACATCAAGCTACTAAAGTTGTGAAAAAAGGTTGAAACGACCTACAAAAAAGACAGTATTGATGATTTTTAAATGTTCAATCAGTGATGTAAGTTTGGTGGGAGCCTTAGCTGTGCTGCACTAGGTTGGGGGCCCTTGCGAGGGAAGCAAGCATTTAACCTGATTGGAGAATGAGCAACCCGTGCGGTGGAGGCCATGAGCTGGTAGGGTTCAGGGGGAAGGCCGTAGGGGATTTCTAGCATTTGTGATTTCTAATGTGGAATAATATACAATAGAAAAGTAGGTTCATGAAAAACATTGCAGTTTATGCCCAAAATCTGTTATTTCCACTTCAAATTGGTCAATTTCACATCAAATTGGTCAGACAGTGTTAAGAGGAGGGGGTTAAAGGGGAGGGGAGGTTAAAGGGAGGGGGATTGTAAATACATTGAAGTAAGATAGGGATCTTTTTGTATATTATTTTAATATGAAAGAGCTCCACGATCTACCCTAAAGGTCAGGGAAAATCATATTGAAGATTGAAACTTTGGAAAAAAGAACAGTAGACTGTTTCAGCACACATATTTGTACTAATATTGGTGTATTACGCAATCGGTAAAAGGAATTGTATGATAATATTTGAAGTTGGAAAGAGATTAAGAGAAATTGATTAAACGACTTTACTTGTGTTGATTTGTATACAGATTTTACATAATTTGCATCTCTACCATTCTTCTATCTATTTTATTTTAAGAATGGATATCATTTTTTCAATCCAATGTTGCGAAGCGGATAATAGGATGGATTTCAAATCATTGGAACAAGGGTTTGAATTCTGTTGATTACATGAGGGTCAACATTCCATTTTATTTCCTCAATTTTTATTTATTGAATAGTTTATATACATATGCTTAGATTAACCACTGCTGTTATAGTCATTTAGATTTCTTTATACCATCGACTTCAGAGGCCATCTCCCCATCTTTATTCAAAACTTCCTCTCACCCAGGCAATTCCAAGTTCGTATTGGCCACACCCTCTCCAACCCCTACCCCCAAAAAGAAGGCAGCATCCTCTCTCCCACTCTCTTCAACCTGAGCATTAATGACATTGCGGACAACCTTGGCCCCAACATCAAACGTACCCTCTATGTGGACGACTTCACCATCTTTTAGCTTTCCTCTTGTTGAAAATTGACTCCAAATCAGCCTCAACCAGCTGCAAGTCTGGTGCAACAATAACAGTTTTAAATTCTCCAAAGACAAGACAGTCTGCATGTACTTCTGTCATTTCAACAACCTCAACCCCAACCCGAACCTCATGCTCAATAGTAATCGCACCCTAAAGTTGAATACACAAAGTTCCTGGGTTTAACTCTATACCCCAAGCTCTTCTACAAGCAACACATCACCAACCTGAAACTAAAATGCAACAGCTCCCTCAACGTTCTCCACCTCCTCTCCAACTATTGGTGCCAAGCTTGACTATGGCAATATTGTCTACTGTGTCGCTCACAACTCATACCTCAACCACATCAACACCATTCAAAATGAACCCCTCAGGCTTTGTCTAGGTGCCTACAGGACCTCCCCAATCACCAGCCTTTATATTGAGGCCAACAATCACCCCTTTCTACTTAGATGTAGAAAGCTTAGCCTCTCCTATGCTTTTAGAGTCCTCACCAATACCCAAAACCTTGTTTACAACCTCATTAGGTACCCCAATTTTTCCACTCCCTTGGATAGGACTAAAACTCTATCCCCTCCCTTTAGCTTACGCATTAAATCAGACCTCTTCTATTTCGGCATCAACCCCGCCACTCTCAGCACCTTCTCCTGGCCCACTTTTCTTCCTTGGGCCACTGTCCTCCCTACTATCCACCTAGGCTTCTCCACTCATCACAAAACCCAAACCCACCTTAACTTCTTCATCAATCTTCACAACTAAATCAAAGACCAACTCTCAAATTACACCTCCATCAAGAAAGGCAACAAGACAGCTGCTGCTGCCATCATCCAAGACATCACCCTTAGTAGCAGACTTCCCGACTACTCGTCCATCTTTTCAGCCGAGGCAAAGGCCATTCTCCTTGCCTTTAACTTTTTTGAGTATCTCAGCTGAGCCACTTTGCCATTTTCTCCATTCAAAGGCTGTTCTTACTTCTTTACTCAACCTTAAATGGGATAACTCACATCCCCTCTCTCCTCAGGAAACTCCTTTTGTCCACCTTCTGCAGGAAAAGTGTTCTTTTCTTCTGGATACCCAGCCATGTTGGCATCCCTGGCAATGACAAGGCTGATGCAGCCGCTAAGCTTGCCCTCAACCTCCCCCCTACCCCTTTTCCAAAAACCCTCTCTGACATCAAACCGCTTGTTTCTTCCCTTGTTCGTGACCGCTGGCAAACTTCATGGAAAGTCCCAAATTGATAACAAACTCCACGTCATCCAACCCACCATTCCGATCAAACCCACCATCAACAACCTCTCTCATATTGACATCTTAGAATAGGTCACACCCACCTCACTCACTCCCACCTCCTTATTGGCTCCTCCCAACCTCTCTGTAACAAATGCCATTGCACCCTCACAATCCATCACATTCTCCTTGCTTGCCCCTTGTACAACCTTCCCAGAGCTTCCCTCGCTCCCCACAACTATATTGCTGCGTTCTTCCAGAAAAGTCCTCCGGATAAAAGTCCTCCGGATAAAATTATCTGCTTCCTTTACATGCTTCCCTCTACAACCATATTTAATTCTCCTCTTCCACCCCCTCCCCCTCTCTCTACTTTGTTTTACCCATGCACCTCCTCTCTCAATCACAGCTTTCTGACTTTTTGTTTTTAAATTTCTCTCATTCTCCCCCTGTTTCCTTTCCTCCCTACCTCTTGAATGATCCGACCTCTCAGGCACAATTTGACCCTCGTTTTCATGGTGCTGTTGAGCCCTCATCAAACAAACAAACATTTATTCAATCCCCAAAAAGCGCACAAATTCTCAGGTATTTGCAACCTTCAAAAACACATAAAAGTTTTCTATTGACCTATTTATTTATTCCAATCCCCAAGTCTATTCTTATTCATCATATAACTTATTGTCTTTGAAAATTATATCACTAATTTTTCTTTAGACACTCAAAACATATCTGTCATCCAGAAATGATACAAGCTATCAGAGCGAAATATTGGCATTCTTAGCTGAGACTGTCTGAGAAAATCACATAATATTCTTGAAGAATATTTGCGCTCATTTTGTAAAAAGCAAAATACAAATTGGAAAGTTATGCTCAAAATCTGTCAAGTGGTCCACTTCACGTCAAATTGGTCAGGCAGTGTTAATTTAAAATGGATGTCAGGGGTTGGAGAATACATTGAAGTAGGATAGGGGAAAAGGAAGTGTCTTGAAAAATATGACAATGTCCGAAAAATTACAACAAGCTACTAAAGTTGTTAAAAGAGGGTTGAAACGACCTACAAAAAAGACAGTTTTGATGATTTATAAATGTTGAATCAGTGATGTAAGTTTGATGGGGCCCTGTGCTGTGGTGGGTTGGGGGCCCTTGCGAGCAAAGCGAGCATTTAACCTGATTGGAGAACAAGCAGCTGTGCAGTGGAGGCCATTTTTATTAGCTTGCATTATTGTAGGGTTCAGGGGGAAGCCCGTAGTGGGATTTCCAGCATTTGTGATTTCTAATGTGGAATAATATACAATAGAAAAGTAGGTTCATGAAAAGCATCGCATTTTATGTCCAAAATCTGTTATTTCTGCTTCAAATTGGTCAATTTCACATCAAATTGGTCAGGCAGTGTTAAGAAGGGAGGGGAGGGGGGGGGGGGATTGGTAAATACATTGAAGTAGGATATGGGATCATTTATTGTATATCATTTTTATTTGAAAGAGCTCCACGGTCTACCCTAAAAGCTAGAGAAAATTGTATTGAAGATTTAAACTCTAGAAAAACAACAGTAGACTGTTTCAGCACACATATTTTTTACTAATATCGTTGTATTATGCAATCGGTAAATATGAATTGTATGTTAATATTGAAGGTTGGAAAGAGATTAAAAATAAATTGATTAAACGACTTTTGTGGTGATAAAGATTTTGCATAATTTTCAACTATACCATTCTTTCACCTAATTTTATTTCAAGAATGGATGCCATTTTAAAATCAAATGTTGTGAGCGGATGGGGTAGCGGAAAATAGGATGAATTTTAAATCGATGCAACATGGGTTCGAATCCTGTCGATTACGTGAGGGTCAACATTCCATTTATTTCCTCAATTTTTATTAATTGAATAGTTTTTATACATATGCTTAGATTAACCAGTCTTTTATCGTCATTTAAATTTTTTCATTCAATCCCTGAAAAGCGCACGAATTCTCAGGTATTTGCAACCTTCAAACACATAAAATAGTTACCATTGACCTATTTATTTATTCCAATCCCCAAGTCTATTCTTATTCATCATATAACTTATTGTCTTTGAAATTTATATCATCAATTTTTCTCTTGACACTCAAAACACATCTGCTATCGAGAAATAATGCAAGCTCTCTGGGCAAAATATATTAGACAAAATTGTTGGAACTCTTCATCTTTTTGCTAACTTCATATGTTATAGTGTTATGTTTCTTTAATATTATTTCCAAGAATTGTAACCCCCTACGTCCTCACCCCTTTTCAGTGTTGAATTTATGTCTTTCTTAGTGTCATTTCCAGGAAAAACAGTGACAACAGCCAACATTGAATGGGGAGGGGGAGGGGAGGACAACTTTTCTAGTGAGGTAGTGGAGGGGAACACTGGTGGCATCAATGAAAATATCAAAATGTCCTTATAATTCTAAAATATTAATAACAATTGAAAGAGTAAAAGAAGAAGAAGCAGCGACAAAAATTTCCAGCATTTTTGATTTATAAATGTGGAATAATTTACAATAGAAAAGTAGCTTCATGAAAAACATCACATATTTCACTGTGTATCAAAGCAGTTTTGTCCAAGATTGTAGCTTAGTGTATTTGCTCAAAACTCCATCCATCATGCTTCCATAATCCTGACCTATTTAGACATGTTCCAAAAAGTCAAAGTTTGACTTGTAAATTGATTGCAAAATTTTGAACAAATAAAGAGTACATTGAAAGGTCTAAGAATTCCTACCATCACCACAGCAATAAAATAAGTCATAAAGATTCATGTTTATTCTAAATCAATATATATATATATATATATATATATATATATATATATATATATGTATATGTATGTATATATATATATGTGTATGTTAGTATGCATGTATGTGTGTATGTATGTATGGGTGTATGTATGTATGTAAATATTTATATATATATATATATATATATATGTATGCATTATATATGTATGCATTATATATATATATATATATATATATATATATATATATATATATATATATATATATATATATATATATATATATATATATATATATATATATATATATATATATATATATATATATATATATATATATATATATATATATATATATATATATATATATATATATATATATATATATACATATATATATATATATATATATATATTTATATGTATATTTATATATATATATATTTCAATTAAGCTCAAGTTGTGGCTAGCTGTCCTGGATTTTTATAGTTTACCAGCTAGACATACTAAGGCATGAAGCTCTTGCAATATGCTTTGAACCACTCCCTTCCCGTATATGAGTTAATCTCCTACAGTTTCTGGGCAAATATGTAGAATTCATAATTGAACAAGCTTACAGTTAAAACCATCTAGCTTAGCGTATTTGCTCAAAGTTCCATCCATCATGCTTCCATGTATCCTGACCTATTTAGACATGTTCCAAAAAGTCACTAAGTTTGACTTGTAAATTGGAAATTGATTGCAAAATTTTAAGCAAATAAAGAGTACATTGAAAGGTCTAAAAATCTCTACCATGACCACAGCAATCAAATAAGTCATAAGAAAGATTCATGTTTATTCTAAACCTACATAAGGTTTTATTATTTGCAGATGTTGTCTCCGTAATCTATGCTTGACGTTACATTTTCCACTTGGAGTAATATGTACATTCCACAAAAACTATGATTGTTGAAAACCAGTGTGTTGGATGCTTCTTAAATGTCACATATGAAAAGATATAGGAACTGTATACACTTAAAAGATTGTGATAATCTGTTAAGTTAACTCTCAGATCCGGGAAGAGATACAAAAAGTAGGCCTAAGTCACAAACTGGGTGTCGCTATATTGCATCTATCATCACAATCTGTTGTTCATTAAAGCTGATCTTTTTCAATTACATCTCGTGCAATCTGATTTCTACTCTACTTCTTGTTTGCGTAAGAAAGACCCCCTTTTTTGTCAGATTCGTCAGAGTTTATAAAAGGGAGTGTTATGAAAGTATGTTAGGTTTCTATCTGAATGATTACATTTAGTTTCAGGTCCAGGAAAGAATTCATTGCTAGTGTGTTTTTTATTTGATTGAAACTTCTTAAAATAGTTTATCTCTAAACGATCAAATTTGCAAAACTTTTGGGTTTGAGTCAAAATTTTGAAGAAAAAAATTGAAAGTCTTTTTAATATGTCTTTCGATCTGATTTATCCTTTTTTTTAAGTTTATAAAATGGAATTTGATGAAAGTATGTTGGGTTATCTGAATGGTAACTTCATTTCTAATTTTAGGTTCAGCAAAGGGATTTATTTCTTAATGTTATTTTACTGAATCTTTTAAAGTAGTTTATCTTTGAAATAACAAGAACAAACAAATTTTAGGTGGAGGTACTAAAGTAGTTTTAAGAAAAAAACTTTCTATAAAATAAGACTTAGTTCTATAGATTCAACTTATTTATTTTTAATTACCTCTCTTGTGATCTAAATTTCTACATATTCTTGATTGTTTAAGCTGTTTTTGAGAGTCTATAAAAAGAAGTTTTATGAAAGTATTTTGGGTTTCAGTTTAAATGGTAACTTCATTAACATTCACATTTTGTCTAGAAAAAAGGACTAAGTTCTTGATTCAACTTTTCTTTTTCAATTGTATCAGGCGTGACTGAATTTCTATTTTTTTGAAAGTTTATGAAAAGGAGCTTGATGAGAGTATGTTGGATTTGATCTGAATGGTAACGGAATTATATTTCTTAAGTGATTTATGGTTATTTTATGGAATCTTAAAGTAGTTTATCTCTGGAAAAACAGAAGAAATTTTGTTTGGGTAGATATATTTCTATAATAATTTTAAACAAAAATCTTTCTAGAAAATGAGACTTATAGTTTTAGATTCAAGTTACATTTTTCAATCACATATCTTGTGATCTATTTGGTTGTTTAAGCTGTTTTTAGAGAGTGTAAAAAAAAACTTTTATGGAAGAATGTTAGGTTTCATTCTAAATGGTGACTTCATTTACATTCATATTTTCAGCAAAGGGAATTCATTTCAAGAATTTCTTCCTAAAGTAGTTTAAACAGCTTTTATTTTTAAATTGGATTTCTATTGTCAAATTGGATTGGAGTAAAGCCTTCACAATACCATTATATTCCTTGTTTTGTACTTAATAAACTCTGTACTATAATAGCTAACACAAATTTGTGCTAGATTCTAGTACAGAGTTTATTAGGTACAAAACAAGGAGTATAATGGTAATGTGAAGGCTTTATTCCAGTTCATTTTGACAATAGAAATCCATTCTAAAAATATAAGCTGTTTTTATCTCTGAAAGATGAAATGTGCAAAGTAATTGGGTGCTAATAACTTTTTTTTAAACTTCAGAAAGTAATTGTTACATGACGTAGATCTAGATTCCATATATACTTTACCTTAAGTTGGCAGAAAAGTTAATACAATTGTGATGACAAACACATTTAAAATCTTTGAGTCATATAAAATGGTTTTTAGTTTGTTTTAAAAGAGGGAATCTCATTTCAAGTAAATAGCTTGACCTTCTTCACCAATAAATCTGATAATACCAGTAACGTCATCACTTCTGCGACAGTGATTAAATGGCTTGTGGGTGCATCAGATCAGTGATTGTAGAAACATTTGAACCAATCAGAAACGTTGGATTGTCAGTGATTGTAAAAACATTTCAACCAATCAGACACGTTGGATTGTATCGTATTTATGATCTCCACAGTATCCACGTTAACATGATATCTGGCCTGTAATTGTCTTTGAGTTGGTAATTTCTTATTTTTTTAAGTATATGGGGAGAGACTGTCCACGTTCAAGTTCACAATATTTATATGTTGCAAATATCCATAAAAATACTTATTCTAAATGCACCTAACGTTATGCATTTTTTGATTGTAAAGTGCCACTGATTATAGTTAGTACTGAAGAAGTGAGTGCTATATAAATAACACCTATTAATAGTATATAAATAGCACCTATTATTATTATTATTATTATTATTATTGTGCAAATTTACAGTAAATAAGAATAGTAAAAATAATAAAAAGATAACACAATAATTTGATTTTCCATTTTTTCCATTAAGTTATTTCTAAGGGGTTATTCAAGGTTAGGGCCTGAGATGCAACAGTCAATGTAATTAAATGTACAGGGCTGGGCCTTATTATAATTAAATGCTCTGCAGTTTGAGTTATATTTCTGCATAGTAAGTTTTCAGTTACTGCAAGAGAATTTGAAATCACCTAAGTATATATTCTAGTTTCTCTCTGAAATGTAACTTTGGCAATTGCTACCACTTGCTACCATTGTTTTCCACTTTTATCAGAGGAATTTTTTAAATTAAATCTTCTGCAAGAACACCCTTTGAAACAGGGCTGTTGTGGCTTTTATTTTTTCTGTATGGAGAGTAATAAAGAAAGCAGTGGCGTGTCTTAAAGGGGGAAGGCTTTTCCCTCTAAAAAAATCATTTCCCCCTCCCCTAAAAAAAAAAACATTCAACTTCTACAAGATTTTCATGATGAATTTTAAGAAAATCTTTGTCAATTTTGGGGAAATTTCCTTCATTTTTGTGAAATCAAAGAGCCTTAAGGTCTTTGGTGAAGTCTTCCTCAATTTCTACAAAATTTTCTTCAATTTTTAGGAAAATTCTTCACTTTCCAGTAAAGCAAGCTGTCAAATCAATAAATTCTCATGGAAGTGTTGCTAAAATTGAACAAAATTTCAACAATTATACGCATTCCCTTCAATTTTATGTTAATAATGTCACAATTTCACCAAAGTCCTCCCTAATCTTAAAACTGCATTCAGTGTTTTTTTTTTTTTGGTGAAGGTGGGGTGGGGGGAGCCTTGAGGCCCAAAAAAAACAAAAAGCTAGACACGACCCATAAAGAAAAAGAACAAAGTTATGTAGGTTTTACTTTATTCAATATAAAATAGAATAGATACAATAAATAAAGACGATCTGCAACTTGTTTCTCCTGCAATGAATTCTACCCACGCCGAATTTGACAGGTTGCAAGATAACATTGTGAATGTGATGGACGCTATCAAATTCTGAACCTGTTAACTTAGCTCTTCAATTTTCAGAACCATATCCAGTGTAGTCAACATTCTGACCGTAATAGCCACCACATGGCTGCCACACAAGTACTGCAAGTATTGCCTAGCAACATGTAGTGCCTCATGCTACAGAGTGAGGTGTTTAATCTCACTATATCTGGTGAGACTAGCCTCGTTTATTTCAAATTTCCAATAATATTTTACTCCTTCGCTATTTCTTTGTGACTCTTCAAAAAAATTAAATAATAAATTAAATAATAATAGTAAATATTTACTATTGTTTCTGAACAGTAAAAATCTAAATAATACCATTCTTCATATCACTTTTTAGACCTGGCTATTAAAATGTTGGATTGGCACCGGAAGTTTTCGTCTGTATTCCTCAATGTTGCCAATTTACATCTTATTACAAAATTAAGATCGTGACTTATGGGAATATGTCATAAATTTCTATAATTAGCATTGCTGAAATTGATTGTAGTAAAGTAACCATTAAAATACAACCTTCAATAAATAGCACCTAATTTGAAGTCAATATTCTCTACATTTACTAAAATTTGAAATATAGTTCTCAATTCAAAGATGGCAGATTTTGAGCATGAAGTTTACAATAATAGACCTGTCGCATTGTGAGGGCCACGACAGAAAAGTTTAATCTAAACGTAGAACACAAATTTGCAGAGCTGTGGGCAGTGGTCCAAGAATAGGGTGAATAAACAATTCAATTGAATTTAACAACAATTATTTGAGCTTCCAAAACATGAAGAGAATAGTAAACAATATATAGTCTTATTTTCATTTACAAAAAAGGGAAAGCTACAGCAAAATCAAAAGTTAAGTAAGCTTGTAAATGTCAGCACAAGGAGTTCCAAAAAGAACTTGAATTTACAAGAAACGTACAACAAAATAGAAAGAAGTGGAGAAAATGTGTTAAACTATGTAATACTCCAACACAATTAAGAGTAGCAAGATAAGAAAGATTTCACGTTTCTTAAGGGTCTGCATACAATGTACAGTGCTTTCAGTGTATGCAAACTAAGAGTGAATGCGTGGACGCTTGTTTTTTGTGTTGACATCGATTCACTAGGCAACTTAGTGCTATTTTTAGATTGGGCTCCGTCTGCGACCGTTCACCAGTCATTCCGGTGACGCTCGCATGCTAGTTTGGATAGGGCTCTGTGCACAACCTGTCGGCCGGGTGACGCTTGCATAAAGCCTTTATGATGCGGACCCTAAGCCTTCAACTTCCAAGGGTGTCCAAAGGCCTTTATGATGCAGACCCTAACCCTTCAACTCCTAATGGTATCCAAAGGCCTTTATGATGCAGACCCTAAGCCTTCAACTTCCAAGGGCATCCAAAGGCCTTTATGATGCGGACCCTAACCCTTCAAGTCCCAAGGGTATCCAAAGGCCTTTATGATGCAGACCCTAACCCTTCAACTCCCAAGGGTGTCCAAAGGCCTTTATGATGTGGACCCTAACCCTTCAACTCCCAAGGGTGTCCAAAGGCCTTTATGATGCAGACCCTAACCCTTTAACTCCCAAGGGTGTCCAAAGGCCTTTATGATGCAGACCCTAACTCTTCAACTCCTAAGGGTATCCAAAGGCCTTTATGATGCAGACCCTAACCCTTTAAGTCCCAAGGGTGTCCAAAGGCCTTTATGATGTGGACCCTAACCCTTCAAGTCCCAAGGGTGTCCAAAGGCCTTTATGATGTGGACCCTAACCCTTCAACTCCCAAGGGTGTCCAAAGGCCTTTATGATGTGGACCCTAACCCTTCAACTCCCAAGGGTGTCCAAAGGCCTTTATGATGCGGACCCTAACCCTTCAACTCCCAAGGGTGTCCAAAGGCCTTTATGATACAGACCCTAACTCTTCAACTCCCAAGGGTGTCCAAAGGCCTTTATAATGCAGACCCTAACTCTTCAACTCCCAAGGGTGTCCAAAGGCCTTTATGATGCATACCCTAACTCTTCAACTTCCAAGGATATCCAAAGGCCTTTATGATGCGGACCCTAACCCTTCAAGTCCCAAGGGTGTCCAAAGGCCTTTATGATGCAGACCCTAACCCTTCAAGTCCCAAGGGTATCCAAAGGCCTTTATGATGCGGACCCTAACCCTTCAACTCCCAAAGGTGTCCAAAGGCCTTTATGATGCAGACCCTAACTCTTCAACTCCCAAGGGTGTCCAAAGGCCTTTATGATGCGGACCCTAACCCTTCAACTCCCAAGGGTGTCCAAAGGCCTTTATAATGCAGACCCTAACCCTTCAACTCCCAAGGGTGTCCAAAGGCCTTTATAATGCAGACCCTAACCCTTCAACTCCCAAAGGTGTCCAAAGGCCTTTATGATGCAGACCCTAACTCTTCAACTCCCAAGGGTGTCCAAAGGCCTTTATGATGCGGACCCTAACCCTTCAACTCCCAAGGGTGTCCAAAGGCCTTTATAATGCAGACCCTAACCCTTCAACTCCCAAGGGTGTCCAAAGGCCTTTATGATGCAGACCCTAACCCTTCAAGTCCCAAGGGTATCCAAAGGCCTTTATGATGCGGACCCTAACCCTTCAACTCCCAAAGGTGTCCAAAGGCCTTTATGATGCAGACCCTAACTCTTCAACTTTCAAGGGTGTCCAAAGGCCTTTATGATGTGGACCCTAACCCTTCAAGTCCCAAGGGTGTCCAAAGGCCTTTATGATGCGGACCCTAACGCTTCAACTCCCAAGGGTGTCGAAAGGCCTTTATAATGCGGACCCTAACCCTTCAACTCCCAAGGGTGTCCAAAGGCCTTTATGATGCAGACCCTAACTCTTCAACTTCCAAGGGTATCCAAAGGCCTTTATGATGCGGACCCTAACCCTTTAACTTCTAAGGGTGTCGAAAGGCCTTTATGATGCTGACCCTAGCCCATCAACTCCCAAGGGTATCCAAAGGCCTTTATGATGCAGACCTTAACCCTTTAACTTCCAAAGGTGTCCAAAGGCCTTTATGATGCAAACCCTAAGCCTTTAACTTCCAAGGGGGCTTTTTCATAAATTTGTATTCATTTTCTATATTTTACTGAAAGCAAAGACTTTGTTCTTTCAATTGATGTACATAAATTTTCAGTCGAACATGTAACTATTATGCAAATCATGTCACAAATTTGCATATATGGTGTCAAAAAGTGCTATCTTTATGATGTTTTGCTTTTTTTTTTATGACTAATGACTTATTTCAATAGAATATTTTAATTGTTTAGAATATTTCCTTTCATTTGAATTTTTTGGAGCAGGGAAATACAAGTTTGTAAGGTTAAACATTTCCCCTCTTTTTTGGCATGAAAAACATGGCGTTCTACCGTAAAGTATATCACAATATTAGTTGTATATATGCAGATGGAATTATTGAAAAAATGCATATTTCATGCGCGATGCTTGGTTGGTGGCAAAAAAAGGGGGATGGGGACTTTGTTTATATCATTATATCAATGGAAAGAATTCCATTCGCTAAATGGGGGAGAAAAATGTTTTTGATTTGGATAAAAGCCTATAGAGCTATGATTTAAAATAAAAGTACCAAAATGCACCAAAAATCATTAGATTTAGGACATAACCAAAAATTTAAGAAATAGGGCTAGGTATGAGCAAAATTTGATTAGATTTGAACTAGGTAATTAGTCTAGATAATATTGACCAAAAATGAATACAAACTATATTTGCAAGTGATTTTTTTGCAAAATGTTTTAAAAGTTCTGCATATTTACCCACAATTTTTGCAAAAAATTAAATATAATCGTACAAAAAAAGCACAACATTTTGAAAATCCAATGTAAGTACTTTCAA
This sequence comes from Chiridota heheva, assembly GCA_020152595.1. NCBI lineage: Eukaryota > Metazoa > Echinodermata > Holothuroidea > Apodida > Chiridotidae > Chiridota > Chiridota heheva. Next base: position 768,656 of record JAIGNY010001799.1, on the reverse strand, counting down.
ATGAAATGCATTCCATGGAGGGAATTTTTCCACCACACTTCTTTTACAAATGTATTTCTTTTGTAGGGAGATTTTGCATTTTGTGACTTTGCCCCCTCCTTTTGGTGGGCAAATCCTGCCCTTGGAAGTTGTAGAGAATACTTTGTTGGGTCAAAATAAGTCTACAAATATGTCGAGAAACAAGATGTGATCTTGTGGGGGTAAGAATGAATAGAGTACCTGGTATTGAAGCAGTTGGAGAAAATTTGCATGAGTCAATTTTAGCACCAATGATCTTGAAGATATACCTTGTAATCTGTGATAAACTTATCTACAATCCTGGTAAAAAAGTACTTGGCACTTTTTTTTCCTTCCCCTTATAGCCTACTTCAATGTTACAGCTAGATAATATTCCGAAAACTTTTTCTTCCAAATCGCATAACAACATTGAATAGGGGTGGAACATGTCAACATTGTGCCACGACATCTACGACATTGCTACTCGCAGCACCCTCACTCATTATTTCTTATATAATGTACAAGCTGTGTCCGCACAGTGCATGTATAATGGTACATTGTATGTACACTGTATGTTAAGAGTGTATGCTTAAACCAATCTCGAAATAAGCCCCGTACGTACGTATGCATACATAGTGTATGTATAATTTTACACTATGTATGGAATGTGGGGACAGTGATGCATGAATTTTGGTGGGATTGAGATGTTCGCTTTTCTAACATGTGGAAAATCCGAACATCACTGACGTAAGGACGCTTAACTTTCATGAGGGGAAGAAGTGCAAAGACTTGTTATCCATGATATAGGCTTCACAATATATTGTGCAATAATGAAGGCAAATTAACCAACCGGAGATGGTATGTTTCAATTTAAAAACCAATTTAAAATAGCATATTAAACTAATTTTGTCATAGAAATGGGTCATTTGCAGTCTATGAAACAGTGTGTATAATGGTGAGGGGGCAGGGTTAGTGTGGAATTTGAAAATATAAATGCTTTTAAAAACATTGCCTTGAAAATTATTGATTGGGCCCCTATTGTTGTGGGCCGTGATTTGCTGTACTCTGACTAGCATTGGGCGATACAGAAATTGGTCCTTAAAATTGGTATATTGGTTATGGTGACATATAAGAATGAGCTCTTAAAATCTAATAAATCTTTTGCAGCAAAGCTTAGGTGTATCACCCCCAACCCCTGTACCTTACAGTAGGATAACATGGTAGCTGTTGACAAGTACAAGATAACAATTTTCTTCCTGAACTGTGAAACAGAAAAAAAAGATTATTTTAATTAGCTCTACTGCCCTCTTTTTGTACATGGATATTTTTTTCAAATAGTTTCAAAATTGACTTTTCCCATTGCCCTTATCTATTTTGTTTTCATTTTTTGTTAGCAATGGTTGATCAATATAACCTTCTTAATTAAATGATCTCTTTAGTAAAGCCCTATGAAACACTGTAAAATCATTTTCAATTTCTATTAGGCTTGTAAAGGAGATATATATTAGGTACACTTATGAAAGGCAACATTGTACTGCCACAATTCTTTTCTTTTTAAAATTATAGCAGTACTGTACTTGATAATACACAAATTTTAAACCATAGATTAATCACTAGCAAGAGCTACCATCCCAAAGCCTAAGAAAGTATATGAATGCATAACCAAGTTTTCTGCATTTGACATGTGTCATGAAGATATCAAATATGAGCCTCCGAAAATCATCACTTTCTGACCTCTTTGCCAAAGGTGTCCCCATCTCCTGTATCATTAGATCAAGATTAAGACAATTTTTGATTGTAATTACTGACAGTGTTCTTAATATTTAGCCCTAAGTCAGTGAGGCTATTTACCCTTTAATTGCCTCACCCATGAGTAACAATGTTTAAAAGAACCAGCTCTACATGAGGCACTGTCTGGCATGATCAATGGTTGGGGTGGTGCAAGGACAAGCCTCTGAGTACAGGGGCTCAAGGAAGATGAGATTTTAATTTGTGCCTCACATAATGATTGGGAAGGCTGAACACTCCCACTTTGTCCCCCTTGCTACTTCCATTGCTGGTACTCTTTAAGGGACGTTTTAGACTTTGAGATACAATATTGTATGATCAATGGCTTGGACCTAAAAATATAGATGTATAACTCGTTACATGAGCCTTCAGAATACATTTTCAGAGAAAATGTGTAGGTATCTCTTGACCATTGAAGCAGGCCTGTAGCCAGCATGGGACCTTCCTCCCTTGCGAAGGTATGTGCCCCCTTTCAAACAAATTAAACGAAAAATTATAACAAGAGTAGATGGAGAATCTTCCCTAGTCCCCCCTTATTAAGTGCTTGTGCCCCCTGCAAATAATTCTAGCTATGGGCCTACATATTGAAAAGTCCCCAACATGGTCAAGCAGTTTTGAAAGTGTGAAGGCTTAACAAGTGGATGTGACTATGATTATACCGAAAGCACCGAATGCTTTTGGGGACCAGACAAAAGGTAACAAATATCTAATTTTTATATTAATTTCCTTTGAAAAAGAAAATGTTCCCCAGCAAAAACGGATGAGGCCTGTGCTCCCACCATCCCTGAAAGTCTTTAATACAATGCCTTTGTAGAGTCATAGACATAAGCAGAATTTGCCTATCGAAAGTGGGGGGAAGGGGAGGGGGGGAAATATCACGCTACCTTACAAAATATAGGAGTTATGGAAAAGGTAGGGGGGGGATCCCCCTTGCACCCCAAACCCTGCCTATACCCCTCGATCATAACTCATTTATAAGATAGCTGCTCTGATGCAGCTATTTTATAAATACAATCTCAGTGTGGCACTGTATTTCATTAAACTCGAAGATAAACAATAACAATGCTCCTCATAATTTGCAACACATTCTGACTTTCTATTAGTTCATTTATTCTGCATGTACTCCATGGTTGAATGAAGAAAACAATATTGGTAACAATATACACATCATGAAATGTCTAAAAATATACTTTGTTGCACAGCAGGTACACACAAAATAATGAAAGGGTAAGTTAATGCAAAGAAGAGTAACATTAGCTTGAATTTCTAGTAAAAACAGCATAATAGGTGTAAAAGGACCAGTTACGGGTGATTTTCATTCCTTCCTGTTTTCATTTACTCTAGAATCTCTATCTACTCATGATGGTGTAAGTTGCATTATGTCCCAACATTCTGAAATGTACTCACCGTGTGTTTTTTTATATAAATAATATGAGTGCTGGGAACTCATTTATTTTCATTATTACAAATGAGTTCAGTTTACCCAGCGTCGGGCATGAGCACAGAGAGTGATTTAACTCTGGGCGACTAACGTTACACTCGGAATCTGCATACGCGACTGGTGGTGACATAATATCAAGCATCAACCATGCCCCTTGGCTCAAAACTCTGTCATGTCTTGTGTTATAGCCAAACAGGCTTACATTTAGGCTTACAAATATGTAAGCCTGTTAGGCCTAGTACTGCAGCCTAACATGCCTACTGCTACTGTAGTGTTACTCGTCAGATGCTACAGTAAAACAGATTTTATATTGTGAAAATCTTACTTTTTGTGGTTGGGTGTCGGTGACCACCAGTCACGTATGCACATACCTTAAGTTTAGCATTAGATGCATGTTTAGCTTCTTTTATTACAATGAAATTAAATGAGTATTTCTACTCTTTCGGTCATCTGGTCATGTGTAGAAATACGATGTGATGTGTAAGCATACTCAGAGGCATCTGATTTGAGGACAGCACTCTGGTAGCTGTGAAATAAAGTCATTTAACTCATTTAATTTATTTTTACTCATTACAACTAAATAAACTCGCTGCAAGTGAGTAAATTTGAGGGCAAAGTTTACTCAATTTTTTGGGTAAATTTACACACATAGTTTTTTTCTGTGTTGTAATGCATATTTTATGCCTTAGTTCTCTTAATATTCTATATGATTATTTCTTTATGAGCTTCTAGTTGGGTAATTAAACTTCTGCATGTATCAATGAAGTTCTTTTTATTTTCTCTTCATCTGTGGTAAGTGCAAATGTTGACTACCTAAAGAATATTCCTGTTGTTTTCGTAACCTTTCATAAGAAAGAGAATAATTTTAGAAACAATTTAGCACAAAAATCATGTTGATATATTATTCCTACCAGGAGATATTTAAATTTTAAGGTTCACACAAAATGGCAATACATGAATAGGAAAAGGCTCAGTATGACGTCACAGCAATACATTCTCCCACAAAGGTTATGTATTTCATTAAAATCTATCATCCTTTTTGGTTCGCATGCGGAGCATTATGCGAACCTATGTAATGGCAATTACGTCTGTCTGGCCGGCCGTCCACAGATTTGTCCTGAGATTTCCTTAGAAATGTTAAAGTTTTTGAGAATTCCTCAGAAAATGATAAAGTTTCTTCAGAGTTTCTCAGAAAAAGTTAAAGTTTCTTCAGATATCATTATGGAAGGTTAGAATTTCCTTATATAATGTTAAAGTTTTTCAGAGATACTTAATACAGGATTGAAGACTAGTTTCCTTAAATAGTCTACAAAACATTTGATATTTTCTTAGAAGATGATTTTCCAATATTCTTCAGAGATCCTCAAGTCTCTCTGGTAGCACTTGAGATTTAAAATTCATTAAAATATTTGGGCACCAACAGTTGTATCAGGCATGATTATTAAACTCCACCTTTATTATGGTGTTCATTTGCATAAAGTTGCCACAGTACTGTATATGACCTGACCAGACTTTATTTTTTTTAGTATGCTTAGTCAGGGAGTGTGACAGGATGTGATTGCATGTGGACATAGGGAGGGATGCCATGTGGGACATGGATGGGGGTTAATGAGGGACATATGATATAATATTTACCATGTCATATATACCAAGGGCTATATCAGACATATTTTTTTGACTCCACCTTTTTTTTTTTATTCAACAACTTAGTTGCATATAAGTTATTATATGAACTGACACTTTCATACATAGTATGCTCAATCAGGGACTGTGATACATGTAGCTAGGATGAGACTTCTTATGGAGCCTATGGGACGTTATGTGAGACATAGGGTGGGATGCCATGTGGGATGCCAATCAGCTTAAATGAAAATATGATCAAGCTTTGATCAGCCTCAACTAAAAACTGAAAGTGTTATTTTTAAAACATTCCAAAAGTAATCAGCTCAAATGTTAATAGTCTTCAAACCGATATAGAAATGGCTAAATGTTCATATCTTTTAAATCAAATTCGCTTGCACTTTAACCAGTGCATGACTCTGAGCCTTGTTGTATCAGAAGTAATCATGTCTAATTCTAACTAGAGGGAGCCCTTTATTATGAAAATATATGGCTGCTAGTATTTAATTTTGCAAAGGGCGTTTACAGGCAATTAAATAATTTTGCAGTTATAGTGTCCGTGACTTACAGTATATCAGTCATTTCCAGTTAAAATGTTATTTTATACCTTTTAGGACAAGCTTCCATCCCAATGGCGGCAGCACTATTGAGAGGGGCATGGGGGAAATTTTCCCGCCCATAAGATTGATTTTCCCCCCAGAAAATTTTGTAAAGTGACATATTTTGTCGGATTTATAGGATTATGCCTCCCATTAGACAAATTTGCCCCTCACAGGCAAATTGACAAAATCATCCCAAAATACAAAAATTGATCCTCACAAAAGATATAAATTAGGAAAAAAACTGGATTACCCCTTGCTACCCACATAATTCTCCCTATGGAAAGTCAGCATTCAGGTAATTTCTTAAAAAGGTCCTTTGCTAATCCGATTTCCAAACTGAATTATAAAAGGCTTCACAAATTGTTCTCAGGAATTAACATTAAGGTTTGTACTATTCTCCCACTTTCTCACTATTCAAACTATTTGGGTGAAGTTTGCATGCTTACCTTATTAACATACAGTGATGGTACTAGATACCACAAACTGTGGGGGCAAGAGAACCTTCAGTCCCATCTGGGACATATGGCGTTTTCCTATTACACAAATATCCATCTATTGACCCCAAAATCAATATTTTGTTGTCGACACTGATTAAGATGTCCATCTAAAATGTTAATAGAGGCCCACTTTAATGTAGATATTTAGGTACATACTCATGTACAACAACAGGGCCATGATATTTTGAAATGGAATATTCCTTCGATCTCTTAAATTTCAATGCAACTCCTAGTCCTACCTGAGATATATGGCAAATATCTGTCTGCCCCCTTCCCCCTGCAGCATCAATATTTTGGTGCCCACACTGAATAAGCATCTAAAATGTTCCTATTCACGAATTAACAAAGACTTTATTCATGACAGGATGGAGGCATAAAAGCTTTATGAATGTGACTAGGATTTATATATGAGTCATGATGAACCTGTAATTAATGCAGATATATAGGCACTCACATACAACTGAGCCATGACAACCCTGTGAAATATGAATTGATATTTTGTAATTTGATTATTTCTTGGAAGTCCTAAATTTCAATTAACCCCCAGTTCTACCTGCCCCTACACTGCACAATGTTCCTCTGCTACTGGCCTCAATATTTTGCTGCAGATACTGATCAAGATGCCCATCTAAAGACTTAGAAAGTATTCACATAGTTTGATGACTAAATAGGCACTTCATATGACAAGATGGAGACATAAGACCTTTATGAATGTCATAAGGAATTATATGATTCAAAATTTATGATGAACATTTAATATAGATATTTTGGCACTCACGTTCAACAACTGAGCCATGACGATCCTCTACAATATGAATTGATATTTTGTAATATAATATCTAGAATATTCTTTTAAAGTCTTATATTTCAGTGCTCATCTTTTGTTTACAATTTTAAGAGAACATGTACAGTCAAGTTCAAAGAAGGAGCTTTGTTTATTTATGTTTATAATATACAAGAAGAAATGTATAAAACTTGCAAAATATGTATGCAAATTAAGACAAAATGATGGAAGAATCTGGAATGTATATGAACAACACATGATTGTCAAGAGAGGCGTACTGATATTTTTCATTGATTTAATATGCTGTGAGTGGTCTGTATGTAATCCATTTTGTAATCTGGGTGGAAAAATTATTTTACCCTTCTCCTAATGGAATAAGTCCTTAACATGTTTTTTCACCATTTTTTTAAATTTTTTATTATATAGTTCTCTATCATTCATATTGAAATAAAATTTAATATTTATGCATATCAAAATAAAATTTAAAATTTGATTGAAAAGAAACATTCCTTAAATTAACGGGAGCTTTTGGTGGAAAAATAAGGACTGTAATAGAATTTTAAAATTACACAGCGTCATCTAATATTTGATACCTGTATCGTTGAAAAATTACTTTAGCACAATTAACCTTCAAAGACCCAGGGGTTCAAAACGTGACAACAAATTATTGAATTTTTTTTCTAAATTAATTTTCTTAACTTTTCTTTCGTTTTCTACCACTACAAGTCTAGTTTATATGAATGATAAGACAATCAACTTTTCAATAAAAAAGGTTAATTAAAGAAATTATTAACAAAAATATGGAACTTTGCACATTTTAGGCCAAATTAGGCCAATTTTTTTGAGCTTGTATTTTTTCTTGAGAATAATGAAAAATGAGGATTTGCCAAGAGACCAAACTGACTAACTAAAAGAAAGAACTTTATAATTACCTAAATTAAATATGTTTAGAGAGGAAGAACTTACTTTTTTGATATCAATTGAAAGTACATGGCTTGACCTTTCTTATGATATATTTTGCTTATGGTAGGTGTATTGTGATCAGAACTTACAATTTTGTCAATATTTTGTTTTCAAAAAGGCTACAAATCCTCAAATTTGGCATACATTTTGCCAAAAAAATATATTGATGGTAGAAGCAGTCAATATTCGACCGGATTTGAATACTTTGATGTCTTTGACAGTTGTTTACAGCTTTTCCAGCAAAAGTTTATACGTTAAATTTTGTGCATTTTTTCACAAAATTCTAAATCAAAAAGTAAAATTTTCTGAGAGAACTATTAGAGCCATTCAATTGATACCAAAATCACTGCTGTGGGCCTATTTGACAAAGAACAATATTTTTGAAAAGTATGTCCCCAATCGAGGGTGACAAGCTTGGTCCGGGTATTTAAAGGTTAAGAAAATATTATGATTAATTTGAACATTCATATCAAAGCTTTTCACAACCATCACATGCACGAAAAGTGTCTGAATTAAAAAAAAAAACGCCCTCATGTTTCGGCTGCCAGCTAGCGCCTTTAATGATTAAAGCGCTGTATGTTCATTCAATATCACTTATTAATTAGGACACTCCAGAGACTATATTACTGTTCATCAAATGATTTTTAATATTTTTAGTTCTTTTACATTTGATCTCTCTCCTAAGAATTTTCTTTTGTAATTTTGTAAGAGAGTCCAATTAAGAAACGAGGTAATTAAATGAGAATCAATAATCCATTACTTCTGGTTCTCATGCAATAAATGTTTTTTATCACCCATGAAGGACATGCAGATGGATGTAAAGGCAGTAACTTCACTTTCCAATATTAATTCAAATTATTGAGGAGTCACGTACTCATTTCATTTATCTCCTCTGAGAATTTGAATAAAAATGAGATTATCCCGACTATATAAATCATTTTAGTTTTATTGCTTGCCATCCATTCTGCTGTGAATTTACTTAGGAACAACCACAAACAAACCAATACACTTTTTTTAATTTTCATGTCGTGCTCTTCATAAAAATGAGAGCTGTTTATGCAATTTTTAATTAATTTGGGCTAGCAGCTGAAAGATCAAAGAACTTCCGATCGATTTTATTTTTCAAGATCACAGTCAATTTTGTAACAATTAATATGACGATGTAATTTCATTTTCATTTCATGCTGGTGATGATTTTTATGATGTATAGGGGAATATTTTGTGACCAAAAGAAAGAAATGAAGATAACTGGGTGTGTTGGCAAAACATTTGGGCTCTCTTTAACTGCCAAGTTTATGCAGGGCCTTAGCTAGCACAAAATTTCCAGGGGGCAAAATATGAGAAACATGGGCATGGTGCATCTGGGTGTGCAAAATGTCTTTTGTTCCCATGTTATGCATATACATTATGTGTAGAAATTCACAATCGGCAAAAAATCCTCTTCCCCTCCCCCCCCTTCACCTTTAGCTACGGCCCTGAGTCTATGGAAGCATCACAGTGGCATGCATATCCCACTTTTCCACTAGATAATTATGAATGTGAGATAATTATGAGTCAATAGTCCTAACCTCTGGTTCTCATACAATGTTTTTTATCACCCATGAAGGACATCCAGATGGATGTAAAGGCAGTAACTTCACTTTCCAATATTAATTCAAATTATTGAGGAGTCACGTACTCATTTCATTTATCTTCTCTGAGAATTTGAATAAAAAATGAGATTATCCCGACTTTATAAATCATTTTAGTTTTATTGCTTGCCATCCATTCTGCTGTGAATTTACTTAGGAACAACCACAAACAAACCAATACACTTCTTTTAATTTTCATGTCGTGCTCGATTTTTGATTGATAGATTTATTTATTTATTTTCCATTTTCATGCATATATTACAATTTTTATAATGAAAAGACAACAATTTATGAGAAAATGGTGAAAGGGTTTAGAAGCCTGAGCTTTTAAAAGTAGCCCACCGTAACTTAAATTAAATAATTAATTACAAAGGAATTGTATAGAAAAGTGATAATAGAAGGAAAAGAGGAAATCCCACTCTTCCCTCTCCCCACCCTTCCCTCCCCCACCCTTCCCTTCCCCACCCTTTCCTCCCCCACCCAGTAACATAAAGAAGCCCAGGCGAAAAGTAATAAAGTGGTTGGCTAAAAAGATATGTCAAATATAATCATAAACTAAGTGGAGATGAAAATACATGAAGGTAAACGAATAGGTCATATTTAGATATAAATGCTTTTTTAAACTTAATATGGGATGAGTGCTGTTAATGCAATTTATAATTAAGATGGAAACATCAAAGAACTTTCAAGTAATTTTCTTTTTCAAAATCATAAGCAGTTTTGTAACGATCAATGACATGTAAATTTATTTTCATTTTGTGCTTGTGACGATATGGGGGAATATTTTGTGACCAAAAGAAAGAAATGAAGGTAACTAGGTGTAATGTTGGCAAAACATCTGGGCTTTCTTTACTGCCAATTCTACTGAAGCTGATAAATGCCACTCACTTTTCCACTTGATGGATATTATTGCCAATTGAGCAGTAGTTTTGGTCTTTCTACAAAATTTAAATGATTAGTTCAGTGATCAAGCAAGCTGATTTCGCATGCAAGGGTTAGATATCAAAGAAACAAAATGGTGAAGAAAGCTTTCAATAAGCGTATCCTGTAAAGGAGATATTCAAGTTTGAATTAAGTTTCACTTTGTTCAAACAACTAAAATCAGATTTTTTGACATCATTTTGACAAATCCCAGAAAAATATTTGTGTATGTTTTAAGCTTTCCCGTGATTCTATGGCTGACAACCATTGGATATGTGACATATTACTGATGGAATATACATACCATCATTAACTATGATTTGCCACCTGCACAAATTTAATTGAAAAACTTTAATTAGTGAAGAAATAATTTTCAATACTAATGAAATATTTTTAATGATCAGGCTATATTTAAGTGATTTCATTCCATAATTCCTTTCAGTGTACAGATTTGTGAGACAACTATTCTTGTTTGTAAATATGCAATATGTACTGAATACCATATACTAGTTCCTGCATCTTCAATCTCTCCAGGTTTGTTGCAATATCAATTTTGAGCCCACGCAACAGCATGTGTCCAAATTTTAGATCATTCCATGTTTGATTAAATCTTTTATACATATTTACTTCTGTAAGGTTATCTGCACCATTATTCTTTGAATGTTTGTATGATTCTTTATAAATCTACCAGCCAGTGAGGTCTTTGAGCCAGATTTTTCTTCTCTTTAATGTTTTAAAATTCTAATTAAGTAACAAAATGTTTTCATTGCATTATATCATGATATTTAAACCAAAGACATCCAAATTTGGATACAAATTGTATTCTCATAAATTTGAAAATTTTCTGTGAAAAAGTATCATATTAGGTACAAAAAGCCTGGGTAGCAGAAAGAAAGCTGTAGTCTGCAGAGAGAAGACAAATATATTTCTCCTGGGCTTATATATTATATTATATATATAATATGTATATATATATATATATATATATATATATATATATATATATATATATATATATATATATATATATCTATATATATATATATATATATATATATGTATATATATATAAGTATAAATGTATATATATTTATATATATATGTATATTTATATATATATATATATATATATATATATATATATATATATATATATATATATATATATATATATATATATAGTTATATATATATATATATATAGTTATATATATATATATATATATTTATTATATATATACATATATCTATATACATATATATATATATCTATATACATACATACATACATACACATATATATATATACATACATGCATATATGTATATATACATACATACATACATACACATATATATATACATACATGCATATATATATACATATACACATATACTGTGCATATACACTATATATTATATATATATATATATATACATATATAAATATACTGTACATATACACATGTATATTTGTATATTTGAATATACATATATATATATATATATATATATATATATATATATATCTATATATATTTATATATATATATATATATATATATATATATATATATATATATATATATATATATATATATATATATAAATGTATATATATATATATATATATATATATTTATAAATTGAGCCATCATCATGCTTGAGAAGTTTATTATGAAGTTGCAAGGGATGACTTCTTAATTGAGCATATGATATATTATTATCATCGTACAATATGAAAGATATATTGCTTCAATTAAAAGTACTTGCACTTGAAATGCATTAAAAACATATGGCAAGGGACGTTAAGCCACTTGAATGCTATGATTTATGAATTTAATGACATGAATCAAAATAAAATGAAAATAATTTTTAGGTCCACTGGGATTTGCATTATGATTCGTAAGATTTTTCTTTTAGATTACCATCAATTATCTCACTAGTGGTGATATCGGAAATATCATTTTTTTTTTCATTATAGTTTCATCTTCATTTGTGTGTGCTGAAGTGAAGGAGGAGAAAACTTTGGAGGGAAAAGTTGATATATCATATAGTATTGAACTTTAAATGTGTGTTGTTAAAAAATAGAGACAGGGGATCAATTGGAAGAAAAGAATGGGTATTAGAATAAGTCGTTGGGATTATAAGGTTAGATTATATTAGGAGGGTCATCTATCCTGATTGATTAGGGGACCTAAAAAGTGTCAAATAAACAATATGTATTGCCTTGATCATTATTGTTGTTAGAGAACCTTGATACCAGTATTAATTTCACATAACTAATAGGAAAATTGAACAATTTTGCAAGGGTCTGGTTACAATATTGAACCACAGACCTCCCAATAGAATGGAGTACAGGTGCACAGAGGAGTACAGATGAACAAATGGATGGACGAATGGACAGATGAACTGTAGAGATGATATATCCTCTCTTCACCAACTTCATTGGTGATAGGGTACTTCTTAAAAACTGTAAACTGGTCAATTTTCAATTATTTTTATGAACTTTTTTGCTATTGTCATGGTTAAGAGCATATTTTCTTTCAATTATGCTCAAATTGTTGCTACTTGTGCAGATTACCTCCAGTGGTCACAAATATGGCTATCTTGTGTGGTAGAAGGCAAATTAGACATAACTGCATGAAGTAACTTCTTTGATATCTTTTGCCATATGGGTAAGATGCCATGGCATTCAAGAAAGTATATGACTATTGGGTAAAAAGTCATGGCAATCAAGAAAGTATATGACTATTGGGTAAAAAAGTCATGGCAATCAAGAAAGTATATGACTATTGGGTAAAAAGCGATGGAAATTTAGAAAGTATATGACTATTGGGTAAAAAGCCATGGCAATCAAAAACGTATATGACTATTGGGTAAAAAGCCATGGCAATCAAGGAAGTATTATGACTATTGGGTAAAAAGCAATGAAAATCAAAAACGTATATGACTATTGGGTAAAAAGCCATGGCAATCAAAAAAGTATATGACTTTGGGTAAAAAGCCATGGCAATCAAGAAAGTATATGACTTTTGGGTAAGCCATGGCAATCAAAAAAAGTATATGACTTTAGGGTAAGCCATCGCATTCTAAAATAAGAGTGGAGTTTTGACTGGGTGTATCACCAATTACAATCTGTTTAAAGGGGGAATAAACTCAAAAAAAAAAATTGCTTCTTAGAAAATGTAACAGAATCAATAGGAAAATGAACAATGTTCAATGCTATCTACAATCCACTATGCAATGTATCATAGATTTTCAAGTGATACATCCCTGCACCATTAGTATTCTCCTTGTGCGTGTCCACTAAATAATGATCAATTACAATCAATCAACTTTTATATATCAGTGTAAAATTCAGACAAATGTAACAAAGGTCATTTCTCAAAGTCCATCTGCCTCTTAGAAT
>JAIGNY010001799.1:640000-750000 GCA_020152595.1 Chiridota heheva | reverse complement strand
TAAAACAATCGAAACAATAAACCGTTACACAAGATATACTCTTCAGCTCTGAGTTTGACTGACTTTGCAGCCTTAGCATTCTTTGGTAATATGTCATGGGCTAAGAAATACACAGATTTAAAACATGGAGAAGTTTCCTGTTCCACCTTAAGTGTATCACACCTTATGGGTAAATATAAATTTTGAATTATCTTTCATTTGATAACCTCCATAAGTTTATTCAGTTTCGTTTGTTTCAGGATTTGTTTTGTCACCATATTATCAATCTGCTTCACTAAAGGTTCTGACCTTCTATACAATTCTTCTGGAATTTCAATGTGTCGACCTACTATTTGTTCCCTTAATTTGTCTATCAAAAGAGCTTCAAATTAATCTGGAGGAGTTTGGGTCACCTGACCTGACCTGACTACCTTCTAGGCTTCTCCTAGCTAACCCTTACAGAAATGGCGAGCTCACCGCGAGCTCGTATTCAACCTCTTTGACGAGCTCGTTAAAGAGTTCAAACGAGCTCGCGACGAGCTTGCAATTGGAACCTTTACGAGCTCGTCGCGAGCTCGTCACGAGCTCGTGGCGAGCTCGTCACGAGCTCGTCAAAATGGCGTCAAAAATGGCGAAGCTCAGCTCGTCAAAATGACGAGCTCGTCCCGAGCTTGCCGCGAGCTCGTCAAAATGGCGACCTCGTCAAAATGACGAGCTTGCCGTTGCCCGAGCTTGCCGCGAGCTCGTTTCCATGACGAGCTCGCCACGAGCTCTCAATTGGAACCTTTACGAGCTCGCGGCGAGCTCATCTAACTGACGAGCTCGCGGCGAACTCGTCTCTGATTTAGCTCGCTGGCGAAGCTCGCCTCTCTGACGAGGTCGCAGCGAGCTCGTCAGAGAGACGAGCTCGCCGCGAGCTCGCAGCTCTCTGAGACGAGTTCGCCGCGAGCTCGCTTTCTTATCTTTTAACTTAACAAGTTAGTTTCTTGTGACAAAGCAGTTAACAACAACCTTTGCTTGTACTTTTTGGGTCAATCAAATTCACCTGGCAATGAACTGTACCTAATAAAGACAAAGAAAGCTGGTATAATGCTCTAAGATACATACTTTTATCTAATCTATAACAATGTTTTGTTTAGAACAAGGTGACGGAATTAAAGATGTCTTCAAGGGTGAAAGTGAATACCAAATATCACAATTTTTTAAACGTAATAAGCACATTTCAAATCAATTTCAAATATTAAAAATATTCTAAGGTATGTATAAGGCTTATATATAAAGCAAGATATAAATTAAAACAATCAGTTCATAAATCAAGTATACTGCTCCTCGCTGCATCTGTCAAGTTCTAAAATAGCATTCTGATGGGAAGCAGTCCTTCACTTTCATAGGTTGTTGCCCCTGCTGTTTCCTTTCTCTCGGCACAAATTCTGAAAGAATGAAAATATATATATATATAATAAACTGATTATGTTCCTACAAAAATGAAATCATGTTCATGACTTTGCTAGGCAGGGGTATCACCAGTGGGGTACCTGGAGAGAGCATCGTCCCTAAGACCTCCGGTCTAGCACCTCTACATCTAGATTACAATTGTCTGGAAAATTTACTGAAAACAAAAGGGGTGAAACCAGTGAGATTTATCTTGTCAATGAGGCAATTTACCTTCTCAGAGAAATCCTGGTGACACCTGGCCCTTCTGCCAAAAAAAGGCCATTTCGCAAATGCTTTTCTATGATTAATCCTGCAGCTGGGAACCCATGACTTCTCTGGCACAAACTGTCATCAATCCAAGGACTATCTCTAATTTCTTCAGTATTTTCCGCCCTTCAGCCAGGTGGATTAAACCTGGTAAGCAAAAGCACTGTGCAGGTTTGCTCAAAGATAAGCAATACATGACCAGCAAATGGGAACAAAATGACACTTTTCCACTTGCCAACTGAACAAATTGAAATTACATGAAGTGGGAGAGCCTAAAAGAGATAAATTGCTAAGCTTTAAACATTGACACATTATTATATGAATCATAATGAATATTCCTTTTGATAAAAATATTTTTTCTTATGGAGTTTGCCCCCCTAATTTGAATTAAAGTGATGATTAAATAAAGAAAATGAGCTACTAATTACAAAGGATAGATCAGTGTTGATAAACATCAGCAAAAATATGAAGTTAGGCCTATCTCCAATATAGGCTTATAATATTTTGTTACACTTTTTATATAGTTATACCAGGTAAAAATATATTTAAAAAATGGGCAAATTACAAGTTACTACACACTTTGCCATGTTGTTGTTTACAATTGTAGCATCTGTCCCTTTGAAAGTTCTTTGCATGTATGGACTTATGAACTGAACCATGCACTGAATTTATTGTTTAATTTCCAAAAAAAGCTTGTCAAATAAACTATGAAATAAGCAATATTTTATCCAATTTAGTCAAGTTTTCTTGCACCACTTATTTTGCCATGTCATTGGTGACACAAAATGTTTCTTACCTTCATACCTTGATGGTCAATTGCATTGTTATCCACAATAATTGGGTTTGCTGGAGATTATATCTTGTCAAGCCAGTTATGTTTGTCCTGAGAGTTCTGTTGGTCTTCATGAATAGGTGCATTTATTTGAGTCTGCCATAAAAGGGATCAGGGCAACTGCCAACTTTCTTCTGTTACTCTGAAAAGAATTCAACAAGGTCTGTTGAAAAAAACAAATTTATCAATATAGAAATATTATGGTAAGCTACTGTAATACTTGACCACTTCAAGTGATTGGAAAACCTTATGAAATATGGTCTGATATATTAATCTTTCACCCACCTCCTCTACCATTCCATCCTAGGGAAAGCACCAGGTTTGGCATGAGGATAGACAGCCCCCAAATTTCAGTGATAACCTTTAAATCCCAATCTCACTGATATCCCTCTCAAATACCAATGATACTGTCCCTCCCACCCACCCCCAAAAAAAAAAAAAAAAAAAAAAAAAAATCCTCATTTGAGTAATAACATATATACTGAACATTATCAAATAGGCCATGAAATATGTATGTCTTTTTTTTACTGTCTGGAACTTAATCTTCTCTGCAATAGATACCTTCCATTAAAACAAATTAGTTTCCTCTACAAATATGACTGCAAATAAAATTGCCTTTTTCTGGTCTTTTGAACTTGGTCTTTCATTATGCTCCAAATTCTCTGATCTCAAAATTAACTTAGCTGAACTTCAATCAATTGTCTCCATTCTCTGCATTAATGATCTCAGATAGCCTAATTCTTTGAAATTCTCACAACAAAGCTTGGCCTAACTAACTACTGTTTGACTAGAGGCCATACATACTTCCAAAATTTAACTAAGATTAGTGAGGAAATCCTAAGTTTGTTTTAAAAACATGTTTATCATACAAATAATAGATTGTATAGAAAAATAAAAGAAAATGAACTTACATTTATAGCAGGAATCACTACCCTGAATCCTGTAGACCTGCTAATAACATTTGCTCAGTTTGAAAAGTAAATGCCTAAAATGGCAGCTCTCTGGTTTTAAATTTAAACTGTTTGACCTTCATAAAGAACATCCTTTGTTTTCATTGGCTAACAGGGGTCACACTTCCTTCAACTTGTGTGCATGATCAAAATCTGATATTATCAGTGAACTTCCATTTAAACACAGTGTTGCTTGTATAGCCATGGAGCATTGAGATAGAAAGAGAATTTATATATATTTTTAAAGTAAAGAAAAGTAAGAAAACAGTACCAGGAATCTCTAAATAACAGATTCCTTGAAAGTAGATTACATAAAGGTTATGTACACAAGCCTGTGTGAATTGGTAGCAGAGAAGTGGTTTATAGCTCCATGGGTTAATACAGAAAGGGAATGGATTAAAGAGGGAAGATTTTGGCCATGCTGAGTTCAGTTAAATGCAACATTGGGGATGAGACATACAACATCATGGGGCTGAATGCATGGCATATTGGAACTTCTGAGTTCCAAGGGATTTTGGTCATGAAGAAGAGAGGAATCACATGAGGCAGAGGCAGGGGGTTGTAAGGGTGACGAGTTGTGGGAGATAGTATCATTGAACATGTTTGGTTTTTGGGAAATGATAACATCCAGTATTTAATTTGTTCATGTGGAGAGAGGATGAGTATGGAAGAGTGTGTCATTTGATCAAGGATACTGTAGCACATGAGGTGTTGGTCAAAATAGAGAAATTAATGAGCTTGAGGAGAGGAATATTGCACAAGGTACAAAAATGTTTTATGTAGCACAATTAAAACATTGAGTAGTATAATGCACCCTCACTCAAGTTTTGCATTTGTGACAATCATACTTCTTTTGAGTACACATCTGACCAAGTTATTATTAAACTGGAAATTAAATGATATATGTTTTACTGATGAACTTTCAGATATTTGATTTTATTTATAATTATTTTATGGTCATATCTCTTTGGTTTCTCATCTAAATCAATATAGAAATAATAAGAAAGGGAATATTAAAGATGAAAGATTATCCACAGATTTCCCACAATGTGTTTATTTCTAAATATTTCTTAAATGGGACTTACACTTGAATTTGTGTCTTACATATTTCTTATGTGAGACTTTGGCTTCAATTTGTGTTCTTACATGGAAAGTTTGTCTAATTGTTGATAAGAGGTTGCAAAGCGCTTGTCAGATTGTTGACGAGCTCGTGGCGAGCTCGTCTATTTTGACGAGCTCGTCAGATTATTGACGAGCTCGTCAGATTATTGACGAGCTCGTCAGATTATTGACGAGCTCGTCACAAGCTTGTCCAGTTGTTGACGAGCTCGTGGTGAGCTCTTCTAATTTTTGACGAGCTCGTCAAATTGTTGACGAGCTCGTCAAATTGTTGACGAGCTCGTCACAAGCTTGGCCAGTTATTAACGAGCTCGTGGCGAGCTCGTCTATGTTTTGACGAGCTCGTCCGCGAGCTCATTCTGACGAGCTCGCGACGATCTCGTTTTTTGTTGACGAGCTCGTCGCGAGCTCGTCGCGAGCTCATTTTTCTGTAAGGGAACCTTGGTCTATGGATTATTTGGTTGTCACTATTGGTGGGTGGACACTGTGATTCACTAACAGCGCCCTCACTTGGAGTGTGTTTACTAAGAGCTGACTCCTGCTGATTCAACCCTTCTGGGCGCTCGACACTCGAGACTGTATCTGGTTTGTGACTTGCAGACTCTTGTGTTAACTCCGTGTTCCCTACGGGAAAATTCTCGACTGAAGAACTCTGAACATCTTTATTAAGTCCCTCTTGAAATATTTCTGATATTTCAATGCATTGTTGCTTGGCGTACGCCCTAGTAACTGGCCTACAATCATTTGGCTGTATTGGCAAAAATAACTTGTTACATTGTAAATTCACATCATCTGTTTGTAGTAATACTCTGAACGAAATTGGCTTAACAATATCAAACTCTGTATTATTTGGAGCTCTAGATAAACAATTGACTAAAACTAAACTTTCATCTTCTTTACATTAAACATATAATCTGAAAGTTTAAACACCATCTTTCTTATTCTCTATTTGTACATGGCTCGTCCCTTGCTGGAAGTTAATATCTGGACTAATGCTGAATGGTCAACAAGCATTGAATTCTATTCCTCTCATTAAATGATTGAAAGCATGTATGTTTATCATTAACCCAAATAATTTTAACTCTGGAACGCTGTAATTAATACAGACTGAGGGCAAAATTTTGGAATAATAGGCAATTAGTTGCTCTTTACCGTCTGTGTTTTGAGTTAAATAAGAAACTGTAGCTTGCCTAGAGGTGTTGCTGTAAATGGTAAACCTGCCTTGCTTTTAAGGCATGTACAGTACGGCTGGACCAACCAACAGTTTGTTGACCTTTTCAAAGACCTGCTCATGTTCTGAAGACCCCCCCAAAATGTTTGTTTTTCCTAGCGAGCTGGTGTATAGGCTTCACAACATCTTGTATCCCTGGGAAAACTTGTTATACATAGTTAATGGCACCCACTTATCTCCTGGCTGACTTTGGGTTATGTGGCTTAGCCATATTCCTGATAGCTTCATATCTGTTTGCTCAGTGGACTAACACACAAGTTATTTTGCACATTTACAAATATGCAATGACCCATAACATTAGTCTCCTGTCTATAGCTTACACTTCTGTGTGCTAATTTTCAATCCAGTCCTAGCCAATGCTTGTAGAAGTAATTGCAAATGCATCTGATGTTCCCTTTAATGAAGACAATGATATCGTCATGATGTGCAACAATATGTAGGACAATATCAGGACTCAGGCCTAGCAATATTGTTGATTTTCTGTTTCTTTGAACTGTTTGAACAGATGAGAATTTAATGGGCTTACAATCACAGATAAGCACTGAATCATGTCATCAGCAGTCAGGGCAGAGCAGCAAATTAATGTTTTTTAAATAAAAATGTTCTCCATCAAGCATATTTTCTTAACCTGTCCCCTCTACCAGAACTCCAGATCTCTTCTCTCCTCACTCTCGGACTTATTCAAAAACAATTCTTCCTCAAACATCATTAACTTCCTCCGCAACAACCACCTCTTCCACCACATATAATCTCCTCCCTCCTCCCCTTCTACACCTAACCTTACACACCCCTTTCTTTTCACCTATTTTTTTCTCACATTCAGCTTTTCCTATTTATCTCCCTTACAAACCTTCCATCTCCTCACTATCTTTACTCTTACACCATTAATTACTAACACCCTCTTGGCACATTTGACTGACTGTCGCTGTGCCGTTAAACATCAACAAACCAAACCAACAAATGTTTCATACCTTTTTTAAGTCAGCTGATCCTGCAACAAAATGTTGTTTTCATTAAAGGATGATGTTGCACTGCCCCTCCTACCCACCACCATGCTGCAATGTTATTGTGTACCATCCATTCGGTGCTCTTTTTTGAATGAGGAATAGGGGTTTATAATCAAGAAATATGACAAATTCATGAAGAGACCAACACGTCTTTTATTTTCATATACAAAGTGCTAAAAATGTTTTTATGTTGCTGGAAAATTGTGTTCACCTTGCTGATGTACTGTCTTATGGCACATTCCTGTGAGTAAAAGACAAAGAAGATGGACACCTTTTGTTATAAAACAAACACACACATAAGGTATAGATCAATTACCTATGTAGCAACAAGGAAATCATATTTTTGCAGAGAATCAGGCATTAATTTGCATATTACAAAAAACTTAATATGCATGAAAAAGAAAGAGAAATTGTGGTTCTTTGCCATTAAAGGTATGGTAAAGGCAGCATTTTATAGCTATATAAGTTGCTTTAAAATCTCTTAAAAATAAAAAGCATCATATTATAAAAAAAATCATCAAGAATTAATCATTGACCATGTTACAGTATTTAAAAAATCTCTGGCATCAATTTACATATTTTATGCAAATTTTGTGATGTATTACAATGCTACTTCAGTATTTTTTTCTGCAAATACGTTGTGTTTTAAATGTTGATCATAATTCTTTGCAGTCTGTGCAGTAAATTCTGATCAAAAGTATTTTGATTCTTTGCCATGCCTCAAATAAAACTCTAGCAGGAATATATATACTTTCCCATATACTTTTAAATGACTAAGATTTGGGAAAGAAATTCCCAGTCATACATCACAAATTTGCATGAATTAAAAATTAATCAAATTTGATCAGCCATAACTCCAAAACTAAAAGTGTTATTTTTTTCTTCTTCAAAATTTAAAGGAGACATAAATAAAGTCTGACATTATCCTTATTTCATATGGTAGAATTGAAAATAACACATTTTTTGACCGAGTTTCATAACTCCGGAAGCAATCTAACATATTTTGTGTAAATATTAAAAACTTTAATACTACTACTTAATAGTACCATGGGAGCTGCCATTTTGATTTCAAAACATGCAGATTATTATGTCATCAGCTTAGGAGGATGTTGGAATGCTTTGTATTTCTTTACAATTTACCACAATTTTTCTAGCTGATGAAAAATTGTTTTTCCTTTGTAAGAGTTAAGAAGTTTTTTGTTGTTCATATGAAATTATCAAAATATGCTGTTTAAACTTTGGTCACATTATTTTGGAATACAAACTGTAATCACACTCACGAAGAAATACAATATAATCCTTATATCCATGTTGGGGAAATTATGTCATCATGCACAATATTTCAATACACAATTGAACAAAATGGCAGCCCCCATGTGTTGATTTCAAACATGAATAACTTGGGATAGGAGTTTAGTTTTGACTTTAAGATTTGTATCCTCTATTAAATGAAATAATGATTGTATCTAACTTTATGCCTCCTTTAAGATAAATCTGCTGAAATTCTAATGCTATTTTAATTAATATAGATTAGGCTACATCTCCATATACCTTTACACCAAAATTATTCTGCATGAGAATTTTTTTGTATTTGTCTGCATGGATAGTGGTTCTTATGACACCAGGGTAATGGAAAATATTTTGTTAGAATAAGGTGAAATTTGCATAACAAACATAAATTTATTTGCATATCAATTAAGGAAATATTATGATAAATATACAGGTGGGTTCTGGAAGTGTTATAAAAGACAGGGAAATTAGACCTTTCCAACTTGAGCTTTACATGGTTTGTTTTCTTTGAACAAGAGCAATACATTCTGCACTCATTTGTCACATTTCCTGTACATTGGGTCAAAATAAAAACAGAATTTAAATAAAAGAAAATCTTTTTTGCAGAATTTGAAATGGGTAAGGAAAACGTGGAAGTTAAGGAGAATAGGAGCAAAACATGAGTGGCAAACTATGTAGGACATAAAACCGTAAACATTGGGTTTTGGGAGTATAGGATTCTGAAATTGATTTCCAAAGTGTAAAATTGAATACATCCTTTTTCTTCAATTGAAGATTAACAACGTATCATATCAATCTCTAATAAAATGTTGGGGGTTGGGAAATGTGCATTTTAAAGGAGCGCTAGAATGAATAGTAGGGGCGGTCATTTTTGCGAATTTCACAGATATGATCCACAACAGATCCATAAACTTCATGCATGCCTCCATAGCCCACAGATGACTCGAGGGCAAAGATCACTTGAATATTCATATCAACCAGAGACTTGATATATCATTGCATGCTATAAAAAATATTCAATTTTAGGGGAACTTAAGGCCGTAACACGCCGAACGCGACGCGGCGAGTGATATTTTAGATAATCATGCAGGAAACAAATATTATAAGATGCTTTGACTTTTTGCTTACACACGATAATGTTTATACTTGAGGCTTTCTGGTGATACTGGAAAATTTGCTAGAAATGCTTTTTTGTTCAAACTGTGGAGAAATTCGCTTTAGTGTTGCACGATTTTCTGTCCCAACGCAAATTTTGCTATAATAGGCATAGAAACGCCCTTTCAATCAATTTTCAGTTATCATCTGAATAGTCATGCGATGACGAGATATCTTTGAAACAAAGATTTCAAAACATTATTTTCCTTTGTTTTATTCAATTTTGTTTAAAAAATCCCTCGTTGCGTCGCGTTCTGTGTGTCACAGCCTTAACCCGCTAAAAATATGCTCTCACTTTTCAGCCTAGTGCTCTCCTTTAATGAGGAATGTGCTGCAAGTGTTGAATACATTAATTATTCCACTTATTATTATTTCTTTAATTGTGTCTGTTTCAGTCAATACCATATTTCCTTAACTTTTGCATCTTTTTAGCTTACCCAGCTTATCATACATCACATTTGTACAATTTATTTTGATTTATAAGAACAATAATACAATTCTTATATAGCGCATGCAAGACATACAAACTTAAGACTCATCATATTGAGAAAAAGAGAAAAAACATAGGCAACAAAACTATGACATTAAGAACATAAATGTAAACCAAATGTATCTTTCTAAAAATCAACTAATACAAAGAAGTTCCTGCACGGCTTTAAATTTGCTTTGTAGGTTAAGTTGTTAATTTCTTGTATCAAACAACAAACATGAATGGTACTCTAAATTCATGTCCTCTTACACAGATATAAAAATTCAAAAATGTACATCCTCTAAAATGAATTTAAAAATGTTATTAGTAAACAGCAACATCTGTTTCATACAGTCTTCAATTAATTCTCCATCTTTGGAAGTTCTTGAAATATTTTCAAGACTTTTAAACTAAATTCAAACATGGAAGTAGAATAAGAGCATTATAAACGATTTTAATTTGAATATATAAATATGTAATTTTTTTTCCTTCCTCTTTCAACGGATGCCAAAGTATGTGCGCTTTAATCAGATTTTTACTGTTCAATCTTTTCTTTTGAGAAAAATATGAAATGTTTTTTGGCTGTTTGGACAAATGCAATTCTATACTTTTAAAAGTGGTATGTTGAAATAAAATGGAAAAATACTATAATACAGTGAAAATCAATGCAAGAGAAATTAAACACAGCAACATAACAAGGCCTAAATTTATTTCATAGAAATGATCATCGATATATGCATCTTAAGGCTTGTAGAATTCCAAAAAAGTTTAAGCAATAATTGTATTTTTCCTGTTATCATTTTGGTCCACATCAACACCGCACAGTAAGTGAAGTAACCTTGTAAACAACCTATGTATGACATTTGACTAAAATGTATGACATTTGACTAAAATCCTCAAATTTGTGATTTAATCCGTAAATTATATTTTTGTCCTTGGAGAATGCCCCTTCCAGCTATAAAGATGTTTCACAATCTCACAGGACAATAGCTTGTAAACATTTCAAGCCATTAAAACAATTAGGTCTTAATCAAAATCAATAAAGTGGCTATTTGCCAGGATTTTCTCTGTTCCACACAAATCATAAAAGCAAATAATTTTGTGACATTACAGGTCAGGTTGCATATATCCCTTTCAATCAAGTTTGTTATGATATCCACTGGCACTTAATCTTTCAATGAATAGTAGAACATGTAAATAACAAATGTACAGTAAGCAGCATTTGGAGGTCATGGTTGAATACAGTACACAGATGTACAAAACAGTGGTGACGAGACATCACATCGCACTCCTAATTGGGATTACCCACAATGCAGATTTCTGTATTCATTGTTCACTATATACAAAGCTGAAGATGTGAAATTTTTTCAAGATCACAGATGGTTATTCTCAATTGAGAAGTTTTCAAATTGTATTGTCTTTAGTATATGTACTGATTTAAGCTTCTGCTGCGCTAGGAATCTTGTTCCCAAGAAAATGACCTTCACCGAATAAATCTGATCATACCGAGGTCATGTACTTCCACAGTGGTAATAAATTGGCTAGTCGGTGCATGGTCGGTGATTGTGTAGATATTTTGACCAATCAGAAATGTAGGATTGTGTCATATCTATGTATTACGGTATTCAACATAATAACCGCCCAAGGTGCCTACGAAAACAGAATTGGACCACTTTTTAGGCCCGATGTTTCCTCTTAATAAGAGCCCATGCTCAGGGGTTTGGTTAGTGTGCTATTGGAATTGCATTGCCCATATATGTGAACTGGTTTTATACTAGCCCCACAATAAAAATCACGAGCGTCAGGCACAAAATAAGCAAAGAATGTAAGAAAACTTTGAAGTCTTCAAATTAATTCAAATGTTGGGTGGCCGATTATTAGAGCAGGGTGCCCAATATGTCAAGTACGGTATATACAGTTATAAATTTTAAGCTCTGTCTTATCTGTGTAGAAAAGACAGGTGTAGTAAGTCTACTATAGAAAGTTGACATCTTCAACCTCACATTCTTAACAATTGTTAATATATTTAGAATAAAGTTTTAAATTTATTTCACTATTTTTACTTGAACTTTCTTCCGGTTGTACACTATAAATACCCCAACTAGATTCAGTTTTATTACTTTCGTAACATATCCCATGGTTTTTAAACCACAAAATTGCAGGACAAAATATGATAGAATACATAAAGACTGAAAAATCTTGGGCTATGACATCACAACTAGTCTGAATTCAGTAGTCTCTACACAAGTGATACCAAACTTAGATATCTCCTTAATGGAATAAGATTTCTGAATGCTTTCTTCACTGTGTTGTTTCTTTTTAAGTCTTCTTTCATATAAGACATAATTAAGATACATAAGATATAAGACTTGTTTGACCCCTGAACTAATCCTTCAAGGCTCATCATATAGGATGTGAAGTACTTACCAGTCTCTTCTGATTCAATTTAAACTGATGTTTAAAATTCAATATGTGCAGACATACACATGAATATTGTAAACCTATTGTAACCATGTAAAATTAAGGTAGGAATGTCATTTTCATGTTATGGATCTTCTATTTCATCATTAATTAGGCATATAACACATAAATATAGATGCTTTGTCTGACACATTTCAGACTGATATAAACTGAATTTCTTCCTATTGATAACTTATTTTTTAAGACTTGCTTAATATTTTAGATACAAAGTAATTGAGATATATAAATAAGTGTTACAACAATTAACTGATATGTCTTTTTTCATGACACTAGATCTTTTTTCATGACACTTTTAGGTTTAAGACACACCTCAATTTCTGAAAAAAATAGTTGCTAAAGTATGATATAAGTTGCATGCAGTATTAAAAGTACATATATAAAATGAACTTTGATTGCTTATTTGAAAGCAACCACCATCTCATCATAGTCAGCTGTAGGCATGGGAGAGCTAGACCCAGTTTTGGGGAATAATCCTGAATTTTCTTCCGTAGAATGCTAATCTTGGTAAGATGATTTTCACTTTACCCTACAAATTAACTTAAAAGTTAATCTTTTTTACCCTCCAATATTTTTGTTCTCTCTTTTTCAATCAGTTACAAAAACATACATAAATTTAAAGAATAATAAATAATGAACATTATTTTGGTGTGACCATTGCAAAAAAGATTTAAACAAACAAGATAATTCATATCAAATTAAGAAATATTTATAATTTGAATATGCATTTTTTTGGAATCCCTAATTGTAAGAATGACTTTTCTATCCTTAAAATAAAAGTTTCTCCAGGAATGTTGGTCTGGCTGTTAATCTGGGTCTTGAGAGTGAAAAAGTAAACAGCTATTTCCTGCCCAAGTTTTCATATTTGACATCCTACAACCAGAGCCGGATTTTGTCAAGTGGAGGCCCATGGGCAACTTTAGGAGTAGAGGCCCACACTACTTTAATGACCGCCCTTCTGGGGGAGGGGTCTAAGGGGATGAGGTGTACCTCTTTGAAATTTTTTGGAATAATTAAGGGTGCTTTGATGCAAAATGGTGCAGTGTTTTGTGATTTTTAAAGTAAATTTATGTTCAAGAATTTTCATTTTGTGAGCCTGTTCCTGTCCAATTTTCAGTACAAATTAACAGGTTGCTACCACTCCTATCAATGCAAATTAACAAATTGCTACCACATTTTTTCTTCTTCATGAAATATGTGGAGGCCCCTGGTTGTGGAGGCCCATGGGCAACTGCCCATGTTGCCCATTGCTAAATCCGGCCTTGCCTACAACAAGTAAAATCTTCCGATTCACAAAAAGATCTACCAAAAATTGACCTGCAATCACTGCAATGTCACTGCAACCTTTAACAAAATCAACATCTGTGCCCGCTGAAATTGACAGCAGTAATAAACTTAGTTCAAGTAAGTGAAGAAAACATCAAAGTTCACAGCTGTATGTCAACGCTTTTGAAACATTAAGAGGTTTGTTACACTTCAAACCTTTTATGGCTGTTTATACATGTATAAATATAATATAACTGCTTCTCTTCTTTAACATTATAAACACAGTAAGTGCAGTATGTATCCATTATCTTTTTTCTAATTCCCTATAACTGTCTCTTTAACTCCCTTTTGACATTTTCTGTCCATATTGCAAACCTCTTCAAATCGTTCTCCATCTTGACTGGGCCGATCAATCATGATCTGGTTGTACTCTTACATTGCAGCATTAATTGATCTATTTCACATTCATCTGATATGTTTCCCTATTTTGTGGATTTGTCTCCTTGCAGTAAATAACTTTATTATTGATCTTATACCCTGTACCTCACATTAATTTATATTCATCAATGCTTGACATGTTTTATTGTTTTCACGATAGCTTACTTTAAAGACCAGACCTTGCCTCAAAGAAATTACATTTCCTATATTGTTGTTATCTTTAAATCTGTCTTTGAATATATGCCCTTATTTTTTAACGAAAGCAGATTAGATAAGAATAACGTAATATACTCATTAATGACTCTGAAATCAGACAACCTTTCTTGATATGTTGTACTCTTATTTATCAATTTCTGTTTAAAATTGAATAAAGTGAAAACGTGATGGAACTCAAGAAAAAAATATTGTCTGCTTTTTCAGAAGATTTGCACATACTGCAAGAAATAATGTGATGATTCCTGTGTTGTCTATTTTAGACTTAAATCTGTCTTTGGGGTTATGCTCTTATTTTTCTTATAGTTTTTTCCATGAGGATTACACAAGGAAAAAAACAAGCATACTCATATTAAAGATATGAAAATGTAGCATCAAGTTTAGCTTAATTGGAAGAAGATATATTATAAACCATGGAAATAGCAATGAGGATCACACAAGGAAAAAAAGCACACTCATATTAAAGATATGAACATGTAGCATCAAGTTTAGCTTCAATTGGAAGTAAACATATTATGAACCATGGAAATAGTACCGAAAAACAAACAAAATTGCTGAAAACTTGAACATCGGACAGCAGTTTGAATTTTCAGGCTATTTTTATAATAAACTATGCAATTTTGATTTTGCGAGTCACATGAAGAAAAGTTATGAAATTCCTGATGCAAACTGATTGTTTTTTAATCCTCCGCCAATGTTTATTTGAATTAGAGCAATTGCATATAGCCAAGAGGTCTTGAATCATGCTCATTGGTTGAAAATTAGGAGAGAACTTCAAGGAATTACGTAATTTAATAATGTAATTCTCTCCATTTATGCATTAACAAGTTGGGATATTAAGCAGAAAAAAATACTCAAATTTTATTCAGCACTAAGAAATGTTATCAAAATTCTGACAAAATGCTCATTCTAACATACATTTAAATGGACATTTTTTGGACTGTCATAAAATATTCAACATTGTACAGTGCTTTTCACAATTATACATATGTGCATTACTTCGCACTATCCCTTGTTATCTGCTACACTGATACACTATTTTGAATTTTTTGTAAACTTTTGATTGATTCTCAGTCTGTTTCTACCAATTTTCTATGGAATTTATACTTTATTAGATATAAATAGACTATTATCACTTACAAATTTGATTGATTGCTTAAGTAGAAAAGTAGATTACTCATTGGAAAGAAAAGTAAGTTAAAACAGTGCAGCTTTTATTCTTACCTCTATGTGTTAGTCCTTTATTTTGACAAAAAAATCAATACTTTCTGATTTTTAGGGCACTATGCATAAATAATGTAACATTTTACATTTTTAGATCACAAATTTGATTGATTGCTAATTAGTAGAAAGATAGATTAATCATTAGAAAGAAAAGTAAGTTAAAACAATCCAGTTTTTATTGTTACCTGTTTACTAGCCTTTATTTTGACAACAAATCATACTTTAAGATTCAGATTCTGATTTTTAGGGCACTATGCATAAATAATGTAACATTTTACATTATTAGGGCACTATGCATAAATAATGTAACACATCGGAAGTCTATGAAGGAAAAGTTCCCACCATTTAAAAAATTGGATCAACTAATAATGTGATATGTTTTAGGTCCCCTATTCAACCAAGACAATTTACCCCCATAACCATCACCTTTAAATCAGCCCCTATTCCTTATTGCTCTTGAACCTTTAAGTTTCATGAAATCTTAAACATATGTACAGTATTTATCACAAATGGATGATCATTAGACATATGGCATGCATTATTTATCATTTCTTGTTAAGGAGAAGAAGATCCCATATGTAATGCTTGAAAATCTTATCCATAGTGGATTCTTATGGAAAGGCATATATATTGGTGATAAATTAGTTTTATATGAAATGAATTTATCAATAGATGGAATTATTGATGAAAAATTGATCAACGATAAGAAAAAAAATAGTAAAAAGTTTCATCAATCAGTTAAAAGTGTGTGCTTCACAAAAAGAAAGCCTTTGAATTCCGTATTGATTTTTAATCCTCTAGAAATATTATTTTGATGGGAGCAGCAAGGGTGTGTGCCAGCCTTTCAGATAGGGGAGGTTGCAGAGGGAAATATTTGGAACTTATAGCATATTTTCTGGAACTTTTTACCATTTTTTTTAAGGGGGGTGTTACAACCCTGTTGACCCCTCTTGCTATACACCCATGAGTAGGCGAATATGATGAAAGGGTTCTAATTCTCCATATCATCAATCCAAATTTAGCAGAAGAAAACATTAATTATGCATCATTTTCAGTGACTGGAATTTAGGATGGATATTTAAAGGACTTCATAAAGAATTTTGAGCTGTGCTCTCTTTCATACATCACAATTTTTGCCTACTATAAAAAAAATATTCAAACTTTGATAATCCAGAACTTGAAAACTGTGCACTGCCTAATTTTGACATTGTTTAAAGACTTTTATCCAGAATGTAAACCTCTTTGTGGTGAATATAAAATCTATATCTTTAAAGACTAGTATCAAAAAAGAGGGTGTCCTTTCAACCACACTATTCAATTCATTGCCATATGCAAAAAATAGATAATGGCGGCATATATGGATTTTTTTTTGTAATTATGGCTGATGTAAGCCCCAGTGATAAAGTGAAAAGTCCTACAAAGGTGAAGCTAATTGTTTTCTTTGCTGCTGCAGTTTAATTTCATCATGAAATTATGTGACAAGATTCTGTGTGCAAGATTAAAGATATTCCCTCGAATTTCTTTATGTTATTGTTTTTTAATCATCCACCCTGTGGTATAGCCAGGGTGAATCCCCCACACTTTTTCAAGGATTTTTTTTCCAAAATTGGGATAATCTTTGTTTTTGTCTATGTTTTGCTTTTAAGAAACAAAATTGCCCTCAGAAGTGTGCTAAAGTTTAACACTTCGTCTTGGGAAGGGGTTCTAGGACCTCGGATCCCCCTCACTTTTTTTTAATGCTGGCTATGCCACTACCTCCACCAACATAATGGTGAGAGGTTCTAAATCTCCATCATAACCTTTCTTGTCTGATGATTTGCAGTGACTGAAATTCAGGACATACATTTCTGCAATTAAATTAAAGATTTAGAGTTGCCTTCTCTTTCATACATTACAACTTTTACATGCATTAGAAATGATTTAAACTTTGATTAGCCGAAACCCAGAAACAACAGGTAGTGGCCTATCTACAGATTAAAAAATACTATAATTGAAACCTCTTTCTGATGCACATGCAATCTACCTGTCTTTGTAAGCTAAATTTAAGGGCTTACCATAAAAGGTGTTCTTTCATTAGTCAAATCACTGCCATACTGCCACATACGAGGGAAGAGTAATATGGCAGCATATATACGAAGACTATTTTGAAATCATGGCTGATGTAAACATCATGAGTTTACATGAAAAGTCATTCAAATGTAAATCTTATTTGCTTCGCTGCAGTTAATTTGTTTGATTCTTTATTTTATATTTTTCTTTATTTCATGTAATCCTTATATTCACTATACCTGAAGTCTAAAGGCATCATTGGATTAACATTAGCATAAATGTATGAAAGATTTAAACCTTCAACATTGCAATAAGAAATGTGTTGCATAACGTTTTTTTTTACACATACGATCTTTATATAATATTTTGGACTTCCTAATTTTGGAATGTTTGCAAACAGTTCGAGCAATTCCTCAAATTTGACGAACTTTGAATTCATTTATTTGGAGAAACTCGTATTTAAATTAGCCATCCACAATGCAACATTACCCATAAGTCTTCACTCTTTCCCCATATACTCGTAACACAAACTCAAACTTCGTTTGCGTTTGGAAACATCAAATACTGCACAGAAACCTGCTGGAAGTTGAATATTCAGGAAGATAATTTTCATATGCATAAAAAAGCCAGACCCGCGATTGTGATTGGCCAGTCCGTTTTTTTTATTAAACCGTTAAAATGATTTGACCTGCACAGTGACCTTTAGTGCTAGATGTGAAACAGTCACTTAAATCACTGAATTCGGCTTGAACCATTCTATATGAACTAGAAATGCGTAAAACAATGTTGGCACGGAAGATACTGGTGAATTAATGCTCAATTTTCAAGATTTTGTTTCTCACATTATCTTATAGCATAAATTTCGTATTCTGTTGTGGAGGATGTGTTGAATACATTTTTGTAATCCTTTGTTGTACATGGCAGAATAATTATGTCGATATAGCCGGAACACAGGGGCTGTTAGTCGGTAGTTTAATATTAGTCTAGTTCCCTGCATATACCCAGTGGCTTAGCCAGTATTAAAAAAGTGAGGTACGAGAAGGTCCTTGAGCCCCCCTCCTTCCCCTCCCCCTACTCCAAAGACAAAGCGCTCAAATTGAGCCCACTTTTGTGGGCAATTTTGTTTAATTTTTTGCAAAAAAATATGTAAAAAACAAAGATTATCTCAATTATTGAAAATCTCTGTGGCTATGCCACTGCATATACCCACAATAATAATGACAACAATCACACAACGTCATCTACAACACACAAAAATGGGATAAAGTGAAAGAAATTAAGGCCCAAACGATGGTAAATCTAGCTGTAGGCATATGCCAACAGCAATGTTCATGCTATCATTATCGCTGTGTTTGTAATGTACGTACTGTGCATTGTATGTATGGAAGGTCAAACCACATTTTCCGTTAATGATCACACATAACGAAAATGGCTGTGTAATGTCAAATATGATAGTGTAATGTTACGGCCAAGCCGCGCGAACAACTATGATTAGCATAGATATTCAGCGATTTCGAAGAATATCAAAGTTCGTCAAATTTGACGAAATGCTGGGACTGTCACGTTTCCATGTATTGTCAGGACCAGGAAAGGATATTACTAATATCTTTATATTGATTCAGGAACCAAGAACTAGTTCATGTAAGCAAGATATTATATTGTTATGCTATGCAAAAACTTATTATTTTATCAGCATTCTATACATTTCTTCATATCTTTTGATTTTGGTTAATTTGATACTTTTGATGAGTATTATTGTCTCTCGATCGCTTAAATTAATTGGATGATATATCTGTCTTGTATGGACGATTAACAGGTGGAGTTGAAATTTACTTCAAAATCTTTTGATGAAATTGAGTGTGACATTTAATCGGACTGCTAAACAATAGATTTTTATAAGGAAGATGATGTTTATACTGCTAGAATTGAGATTATTTCACAAAGAATATGATGCTTACTGCTACATGTAAGATCTTTACTGCTAGAATATAGAAAATAATCTTACTACTAGAATATAGAGATACTTTGATAAAGAAGATGATGCTAACTGCTAGAATTATGACTTATATTAGGAATGTGATGCATTAAATTTGCTAGAATTGAGATACTTGCCCAAAAAAAATGAGGCTTTAATTCTGCTAAGATTGAGATAATTTTATAATGAAGATGTTGCTTTAATTCTGCTAAGATCTAGATACTTTCCTAAGGAAAACGAGGCTTTAATTCTGCTAGGATTGAGATACTTTTATGACGAAGATGAGTCTTTAATTCTTCTAAGATTGAGATACTTTTATAAAGAAGTTGATGATTCTGTTAAGATTGATATACTTTCATAAAGAAGGTGAGGTTTTAATTCTACTGTTATAATGAAGATGATGCTTTATTTCTGCTAAGATTGAGATACTTTTATAATGAAGGTGATGCTTTAATTCTGCTAAGATTGAGATACTTTTATAATAGAGATGTTGCTTTAATTCTGCTAAGATTTAGATACTTTTATAAGGAAAATGAGGCTTTAATTCTGCTAAGATTGAGAAACTTTTATCAAGAAGGTGAGGCTTTAATTCTACTGTTATAATGAAGATGATGCTTAAATTCTGCTAAGATTGAGATACTTTTATAATGAAGATGAGGCTTTAGCTGCTAAGATTGAGATACTTTTGTAAAGAAGGTGATGCTTTAATTCTGCTAAGATTGAGATACTTTCATAAAGAAGGTGATGCTTTAATTCTGCTAAGATTGAGATGCTTTTATAATGAAGATGAGGCTTTAATTCTGCTAAGATTGAGATACTTTTATAATGAAGATGAGGCTTTAATTCTACTGTTATAATGAAGATGATGCTTTAATTCTGCTAAGATTGAGATACTTTTTATAAAGAAGGTGATGCTTTAATTCTGCTAAGATCGAAAAACTTTTATAAAGAAGGTGATGCTTTAATTCTACTAAGATTGAGATACTTTTATAATGAAGATGATGCTTTAATTCTGCTAAGATTGAGATACTTTTATGATAAAGATGAGGCTCTAATTCTACTGTTATAATGAAGATGATGCTTTAATTCTGCTAAGATTGAGATACTTTCATAAAGAAGGTGATGCTTTAATTCTGCTAAGATTGAGATGCTTTTATAATGAAGATGAGGCTTTAATTCTGCTAAGATTGAGATACTTTTTGTTAAGAAGGTGATGCTTTAATTCTGCTAAGATCGAAAAACTTTTATAAAGAAGGTGATGCTTTAATTCTGCTAAGATTGAGATACTTTTATAATGAAGATGATGCTTTAATTCTGCTAAGATTGAGATACTTTTATGATAAAGATGAGGCTCTAATTCTACTGTTATAATGAAGATGATGCTTTAATTCTGCTAAGATTGAGATACTTTCATAAAGAAGGTGGTGCTTTAATTCTGCTAAGATTGAGATGCTTTTATAATGAAGATGAGGCTTTAATTCTGCTAAGATTGAGATACTTTTTGTTAAGAAGGTGATGCTTTAATTCTGCTAAGATTGCAAAACTTTTATAAAGAAGGAGATGCTTAAATTCTGCTAAGATTGAGATACTTTTATAATGAAGATGAGGCTTTAATTCTGCTAAGATTGAGAAACTTTTATAAAAAAGGTGATGTTTTAATTAGAATTGAGATGCTTTCTTAAGGAATATGATGCTTTAATTCTGCTAGAATTGAGAATCTTTCTTATGGATTATATTGCTTATACTGCAAGAATTAAGATACTTTCATAAGGAAGGTGATGCTTTAATTCTACTACTACTAGAATGTTGATATTTTCATAAAGAAGACATAGGGGTGGGATATATTATGGTATATAGCTGAGCATATTTCGCCTTTAACCATCAGAAAATCAGTGTTTTATTACCCCTTTAAACAGTATCAAACAAAGAGAGATTTTGATTCATGGTAATTACTAACTTATGTATTGTTTTAAAGGCAACGGAAATAGGTTATTCTTCTACCAAATTTCCTAAGCACGAGGCGGGTGCGTGATCTATTTTAAATCAGCTTTCTGATTGGTTTAGAATAATCACACTAGGTACAATGTTAAGTTCACGATGCAAGCTTTACACTGATTGGTTATTTTCTTTAAGTAAGCGTGTCCTCACCAGTGGAAGAGCACATTTTTTTCGATTAGGACATTCAACTTGATGGAGAGGGAGATTTAGGTTTGAAAAGTGAATAGTTATGAAATTATATTTGTGAACTGATTTTTACTCTGTTGATTACTGAAGGATTATACCTATAATAATATTTGTGAACTATCAAGAGATAAAGAAAATAAATCTATTATACGAACTCTTTTAACAAAATCTATCACAAGTATTTTTTTTTTGGGGGGGGGGGGGGAAATAATGTAGAATCGTTAATATAACATTTGTGCGAATAAAACTAGTTTTGAAATTTTTCTCCAAATGGACAAAACATTTGATGGGTTAAGAATTTTGAACCTTCTCCGATTCCTGGAAAACTAAAATTTGACAATATATGCCTTGCCCATCAATGGAATTATAACTTCCTATTACATGAAAGGAGTGAAGGACTTTTACAGAATTGTGTGACTAAATTTGGTAGATATTCCACCCTCTAGCTTTGAAGTTCCAAATTCCCATCAGCCATGTGTATAAAACTGCACATATAATTCGATGTCTGAAGTTTTAGGTGAGATACAAAAACAAGTTCAGTTCAAATCTGATTACAGAATTTTAATTTTCAGGCACATTTGACCCTCCTTGTTGTGGTGTTGTTAAGCCCTCATCAAACAAACCAGGTGGAAATTAATTGATGTCATCACTTGAAAATAAGACCGATAAAGCTTTTTACGTTGTTTCAGCACATATCAGTAATTGAAGCTGAAAACCTTTTTTGTGGCTCAAAAGTTTCTCCCTAACTACACACAATGGCATATGGTTAGGGTATGCCTAGCCCATAAGTGGAAGTCTAACCTCCTAAAGCATAAAAGGAACAACGGACTTTACAAAGAATTGTGTGATTTATTTTTGTAGATATCCCACCCTCAAGATTTCAAGTTTACCGTTCAAAATTCACGTCAAGCATGAATATGCACAACTACACATAAAATTCCATGTCTGAAGATTTTGGTGGGGTAGAAAAACGAGTTCAGTTCAAACTTAATTACAGAATTTTGATTTTCGGAAGGTGTCCCAGGTGAAAATTTGCAATGCGAAATATTTTAATTGATGTTATCATTTGAAAATAAAAGTGATAATGCTTTTGATGGCAGGTTTCAGCACGTCAATGATTGAAGATATCGTTTCACATACCAATGTATTAAACTATCAGTCACATTTCCTAACAATAAGTGTTGGTAAACATCTTGATGAAACCTAAGAAATGTGAATTATGCTGATGGAAATGATCACTGACAGCTTTGGCTCTGTATCCCCCCATACCTTAACGTCTCATATTTGTGTTTCTACATCTAGGTCTTTATTGTAGTGGATGGGTCAAAAGGGGACCAGTCGGAGTTATATTATCTTCGTTAAACGACAGCATGGAGACTGCCAAAACCATTTTGGATGATGTAAACAAAGGACTATTAGAAGCCAAGTCATCTGGGATGGATGAACTGCGAGCAATACTACAAGAGAGGGGTATGTAACTAATATCTTATGAGACATGTGCATTAGCTGCTGCTCTGAAGGGGTCGTTGACCTCTGGGTATTAACCTTTTGCCAGTGCTTTGCCTGTTTGATCTATTATCTATTTTGTGTATGTGCTGTAGTGCTTGCTAGGAGTTTTTATGGTTCAATAAGTTGCAGGAGCAATGTCGACCGAAATGTTATGGCACTATTTTCTAAAGTCTGTAAAATATTCAGCCAAGCTTTCTGACCCATGTGGAGAGCTACAATTTTCTCTAACACCAATTTGTATACCAAGTATTATCTAAGATTCCTGGATAATAACATTTGATCAAAAGATGAGAATCTGACGTTTTTGGTTCAGATGCCAATGGCATCAGGAACCTATGCAGTCCCTTTGGCGTGTGTGCAGACATGTATGTGTGTGGGTGTGTGACGGCTAGCTTGTTCTCATGATATATCATGAGCCATACACTGCAGACTTGTCATATTTAGTACACAGGATACTTATATAAAGTACAAGAACTCTATCATTTTTGGTGATGATATCATGCATATTAATGAGTGGGCGTGGGTAAATTTACAATTCTAGAAATTGTGATAATCAAGCAACCGTTTGTCAGTTTTATGTAATACTTGCTATGCTACTGTTATTAGGTATTGTGCACGTCTATGTTGTTTCCGGATCTCATATCATTGATAGGCATGGTGGGCGGAGCTTGATGTAAAATTGCTATAAAATGCTTGTTCTTAAAAGATTCTGTTCATAAATCAATCTGATATTTGGTCAGAAATTAATGAAATATTTAATCCATAGATAATATCTTTGCTGCTAACTAATGATGACCAATAGAAGCAGATCTAAGAACAATTTCCTTGATCTGAAAAATTGAAAGGGATATTTAAATAATCATATGTGACAAGAGATTTTTTTTTTAAACAAATTGAAATAAAGTTATTGATATTTTTGGTTCACAAGTTACAGAAATTTGAGAGTTTCTCCATATAGGAAAAGCTAGCAGTAAATTTAAAACAGCTATGATGTCACATAGACACATTAACATACATGAAAACTCCAGGAATTTTCTATATTTTAGGGCTAAATTGACCCCACAATAACATCAAATCATGATTTGGTTCCAAACAAAATCAGTTCTAAATACACAGCAAACTCTTGAAATATTCAGTATTTTGGGTTGAAAATTGATCTCCCGACATCACACTATAACTCCCTCGTCATTGGGCATTAACATTCCTAAAAACGTTCTCACTCTCTAGAAAGTCACTATCCCCCTTTACTGGCAGCCATATACATGCGCCGAGCTCCATTTACATAAATCCAACACATTTTTAAAGACCAAACTCCTCCTTGCCTGCCTTAGGGCAACACTGCCTTCTCCAAACAATATAAAGACAAATTTCAAAATTTGATATCTAAATGTAAACATTGGCAGGAATAACATCTGGCCAGCAACCATTAGGCCACATCAAGTTATAAATTTCCCACACAAACCTATTACACCTGCCAACCCTGTAATAATATTTCAGATAAAAACATTTGATCTAGATCACCATCAACTCATGTGTCTGAATAGTCATATATACATTCATACATACTGCTATGAAATCACATTACACCGCTCTTAAAAAGGGGAGGCATTGGAACCACAAAAGCTTTTGGTTTTCTGGTTTGATGTTTGTTCCTATGTATATCTGGCCCTATTCCCCACAAGGGGAGAAGGAATTAAGTCAAGTCAAGTTTATATGCATCAAAGTTCTTTTGTGTTATACCATTATTTAATCCTCTCATCTGTTGTGGGTGTGTTAATGTTTGCTCATCAACTATTAATGCGCACAATGAAAAGCTAAATCATCTGGGATGGATGGTCTAAGGAGCAATGACAGGTAAGTAATTGTAAGATGATATATTTGAGACATGTGCATTAGCTGACCAGTGTCTCGAACCGTTGCCAATTCTTGGGCGTGTTTCATTAACTGTTAATTGTGTGCATGTGCTGGAATGGTGGTTTTTATGGGTTTGTCTCTTGCAGCCTTCTTTTTAGATCGACGGAAATTCTTAAGTATATATTGTTGTTCATTTTTCATGCAGATATGCATTAAATGTGTGTGTGCCATATTTAATCTCTGAACATGTCTTCATTTTTTTGGACTATTTAATTGGATGATATATCTGTCTACAATGGTTGATCAATAGGTGAAGCTGAACTAAAGGTTTAGTCCAGGTGTCAAGCATGTTCATCTTATATGGAAGAGGACTTAAAAACAAACAAAATGGTGAAGAAAGCGTTCAGCATTCAAGAATATTAATCTGTTTAGTAGATATTCAAGTATAAACATTTTTTTGTATCTGTGTAGAAATGACTGGTGCAGTAAGTCTACTATGGAAGGTTGGCGCCCTGATCTTCATTCACTTCCTTTATAATTGTTAATGTATTTTAAAGTGTATTTATTAAATATTTTCACTAATTTGAATTATTTTCTCCCATTTTTTTTAGATGGTAAATTATAATCACCCTTACAAGATTATGTTTTACTACTTTCCTGACATATCCAATGGTTTTCAAGCCTCAAAATTGCAGGACAAAATATAGTAGACTACATAAAGACTGAGAAATCTGTGGCTGTGATGTTACAGCTAGTCTGATTTTGGTAATTTCTACACAAATGATACACAAATTTAAACTTAAATATCTGCTTAACAGAATAATATTTTGGAATGTTTTCTACACCATTCTGTTTCTTTTAAGGTATTCTTTGATATAAGATGGACTTGACCCCTGAACTAATCCTTTAATCATCTAATTTACAAATCTTTTGATGATATTATAAGTATCTGACTATGACATTTTATATTGCTACTAAGCTTGAGATATTATATATATATATATATATATATATTTATTTATATATGTGTGTATATATATATATATATATATATATATATATATATATATATATATATATATATATATATATATATATATATATATATATATATATATATAATATATATATATATATATATATATATATATATATATGTAATATATATATATATATATATATATATATATATATATATCTATATAAATATATCTATATATATATATATATATATATATATATATATATATATATATATATATATATATATATATATATATATATATATATATATATATAATGTTCATCAAAGTTTATTATAAGTACATCAATGTTTTTTTATAATATTTGTATGCTTGATTCAATACCAGGGAATAAGGGAATGTGCCCCTTCCACCACCACTGTTCAGCACAGGTGGGAAATTGCAATTAATTGTTTTGCAGAATTTTTTTGTTTGCATATGTGGATGATAACTGCACTTTCAAATATTCAAAGAGTGGACCCCTGGCAAAGAACACTTGCATATTAACTTAATCAAACCTTTGGGGGACTTACCTACCACTACCAAAAATCTGACATAAAAAATAAAGTTTTGCATATGTGTATGATAATGATTTTGTCAAGATTTGTGCGATAATTTAACTAATGAATAACTGGAACCAAAATTTGAGTTCCTGAATTTTCTTAAAATTTTTAGGGCATGTCTTGATCACAATGGTTATTAATCATAACGCAACTTATATATATATGTACTTAGATTAGTACTACTGAATATATGTACTTAGATCTTAGTTCTTAGATTAAAGCACTTGACAGGCACTTTGTGAAAGACTTCTGCTTGTAAAGCTAGAACAAACCGTAGCAAATGTGAATTTAAAGTGTCAACATGCATCACTTGCTGAAATCATTTGCCCTTGCAATGTTTTTTTAATAATTATTTTAACCTTGTGGGTGATGGAACATTTAGTTTCCTAAAGCTAAAACAACTTAATACTTCAGATCTTGGAGTACATCAGAAGTGTTTCCCCCTGGTCAATGACGGTCTCATTCTGCCTATGCAAAATCAGACCAGCACAAGGTAAGATTTTGTTGCACACGCCACAACTAGCTCAGATCTCTATACTATACTGTCACTGGTGATAGCGTGCAATGCACTATACTATCCGTTACAAAAAAATCTAGCTTGCAACAAGCTTGCGCAAGCTAAAAATTGTTAGCTTATCACAAGCTTGTTGCATTGCTGTTTTTTTGTTGTTGTATGGGATGTGCTACACCAACGGCATAGGAAAAAACAAAATTTCTTGGGGGCTGATAGTTTATTTACCACAAACCTTAACCCCCCTCCTCATTAAAGTCTCATTTTTGTCCCATTTATTATCATTGTAAAGTTAATTTTTTTTAAATTTTTAACAAAGAAGAATATACAATTAGCTTAGTATAAGACATGACATAGGTGGCAGTACATACACACTCGCAGTGCAGTGACCTGTCACCTGCATGTACACCTACTAACTGCATGCTGTATGTTACACATACGCAGGCACTACATCCGTGTATACGATGCAATGCTACATTTTACGGCTTAGTGTGGTCAATTCAAATGATTATAATTGGGGAAACTAAAATCGGACCCAGGATGGGACCAAGGTGTTTTACATTATAAGCCAATAAATCAGAAGAACAACCGCCGAAAAGGTTGATATATTTCACAGAGGGTACAAATAAGCTTAATAAGGGATTTGCTTCCTTGAAAAGTGGGGGTTAAAGGCCCCCTCCCCCCTGCTTCCTACGCCCTCGTGCTACACGTTTGTTTCCTTCAGTTTTGCACTAGACATGCAA
Source organism: Chiridota heheva (assembly GCA_020152595.1). Taxonomy (NCBI): domain Eukaryota; kingdom Metazoa; phylum Echinodermata; class Holothuroidea; order Apodida; family Chiridotidae; genus Chiridota; species Chiridota heheva. Next base: position 722,238 of record JAIGNY010001799.1, on the reverse strand, counting down.
AAGCTATGCAAAGTGACTGTTGAAAAAATAAGGGCAGTTCATGGGCAATGTCCACAGAGCAGAGGGGAACTATGTGGCATGGCATAAGCTAATGATATCTCAGGATTTCTTATGGACGATAGTTCATTTGAGTCACTATTTTCAAATCTGTTGTTTGTAGTTTTGGTGTTTGGCAAAGTACTATAAACTGTTAAATGATATTGTTGTTCTTCATTAGTCCAGTGCCTATTTAGATAAGCCTCAAATGATTTGACATCTATTTGGACAATCTTTTTTTTTTTCTTCATATTTTGGTAATCTTTTAAACATTTTCCTATCCTTAAAATATATGCAGCAGTCTGAGGTAGATTTATTTGCTTTTATCTGTTCTAGATACTTTTAGCCTCATCAGTGGTTCCGGGAAATGTTTGGAGTACTAGATACTTCTAACCTCATCAGTGGATAAGGGAAATATGTAAAGTACTAGCTACTTTTAGCCTCATCAGTGGTTAAGGGAAATATGTGAAGTACTAGCTACTTCTAGCCTCATCAGTGGTTAAGGGAATTGTTTGAAGTACTAGATACTTCTAGCCTCATCAGTGGTTAAGGGAAATGTTTGAAATACTAGAAACTTCTATCCTCATAAGTGGTTAAGGGAAATATGTGAAGTACTAGCTACTTCTAGCCTCATCAGTGGTTAAGGGAAATGTTTGAAGTTTTAGATACTTCTAGCCTTATCAGTGGTTAAGGGAAATGTTTGAAATACTAGAAACTTCTATCCTCATCAGTGGTTAAGGGAAATATGTGAAGTACTAGCTACTTTTAGCCTCATCAGTGGTTAAGGGAAATATGTGAAGTACTAGCTACTTCTAGCCTCATCAGTGGTTAAGGGAATTGTTTGAAGTACTAGATACTTCTAGCCTCATCAGTGGTTAAGGGAAATGTTTGAAATACTAGAAACTTCTATCCTCATAAGTGGTTAAGGGAAATATGTGAAGTACTAGCTACTTCTAGCCTCATCAGTGGTTAGGGGAAATGTTTGAAGTTCTAGATACTTCTAGCCTTATCAGTGGTTAAAGGAAATGTTTGAAATACTAGAAACTTCTATCCTCATCAGTGGTTAAGGGAAATATGTGAAGTACTAGATACTTCTAGCCTCATCAGTGGTTAAGGGAAATATGTGAAGTACTAGCTACTTCTAGCCTCATCAGTGGTTAAGGGAAATGTTTGAAGTTATAGATACTTCTAGCCTCATCAGTGGTTAAGGAAAATGTTTGAAATTTTAGATACTTCTAGCCTTATCAGTGGTGAAGGGAAATGTTTGAAATACTAGAAACTTCTATTCTCATCAGTGGTTAAGGGAAATATGTGAAGTACTAACTACTTCTAGCCTCATCAGTGGTTAAGGGAAATGTTTGAAGTACTAGATACTTTTAGCCTCATCAGTGGTTAAGGGAAATGTTTGAAGTACTAGATACTTTTAGCCTCATCAGTGGTTAAGGGAAATATTTGAAGGACTAGATACTTCTAGCCTCATCAATGGTTAAGGGAAATGTTTGAAGTACTAGATACTTTTAGCCTCATCAGTGGTTAAGGGAAATGTTTGAAGTACTAGATACTTTTAGCCTCATCAGTGGTTAAGGGAAATATTTGAAGTACTAGATACTTCTAGCCTCATCAATGGTTAAGGGAAATGTTTGAAGGGAGATTTTTTTTTCTGTCTTAGAAGATTGTTACAGAGGATGAGTTGGATAAAACTTATAATCAGAGCAAGATAGTTGCAGGTTTCATGCCATGACTGCAAATCTTAGTTCCCCTACTTTTAGATAAGAAAGAATTTGTGGATTCAATTATTTAACGAAAAAATAATGATGGACAAGATATTAAGATATCATTTTGTATATTTTTCTTAAAGATTTATGGACCTATAGCTTTGAATACAGTGAATAGCCTCTTAAAAGGAGTTTTTAAGTCTTGATAAACTGTCTCTTTTAATTTGAGAAAAAGGTCTTTTAGTTTTTGTGTTGCTTGCCCCCTCCCCTTACCTCTTCTTTCTCATCCGCCACTGACAATGAAAATGATTAGGAAGTCTAATCCTGCTAGAATTCCATTGTGGGTATATACTATCTCATGTGACAGCAACTGTTCAAGATATTAAGGAACATATAACAGGTAATGAATTTTTTGTGAAATGGGAATATATTTTTGTTTTTAAAGCTCTGACAGTGTCCTAACATCAGTGGAAAGGGTGGGTTAACCCCAGCAGCCCTTTTTTTTGCAATCAAGGGAAGAAGCCTTAACTATGTTACTTTGTATGCGCTTACACAGATCCCAGAACCCAATATTTCTATGGGTCCCAAATTCCATAGCTCTGCCGCTGATTGTTAGGATAACTAACTGCAGTAACATGCAGAGCGTATAAATCAAGAAGGAATTTTGTATCAAATAAATGACTTCAATATAAAACTTTAGCTACAAAAATTTGTGCTACATGTTTGACCTCTTTCACTCATACAGTCATCATTATGGAAATGGCACTGGCGAACCATGGGATCATGGCTGATTTTGAGATGCCTTTTTAATGGTCCCCTGTGGATCGGTGTTTCAGTTAAGATTTAAGTTTAGTTTCCCTTGGACCCCAAACAGTAAAGCCAGCCTCCAAAAATATGTGTGTGCGCGTATGTGTAAGGTCTCAATTAGGGACATTTGTATAATAACACACCATCCAATCAGGTACCACCTACCAATCGGGGATGTCTCCGGCTGGTTTTCTTGCAGATTTGGGCTCTCCATAGTGAAATAATATGCCACCTGATATATTACAACTTTCATTGTTGTCCCAATTTATTTGGTTCTGCACAGCATGTATTTCAAAATTCTTAAGGTATATTCTCGGAGTAAGATATTTTAGCATCTATGTCCCTGTTATGTGATTCAGATTCCATACTATCCCCAGTTAGGCTAATGAACTCCTAACACATCACCTGTGTCCCCAATTGGTATCTTTTATGTATGATCCTGGTTGGAGGACATTCACATGTGTGTCCCCAGTTGGTATGTAGCATAGCATTAAGGTTTAACACCCCGAAAACATCCAGTGCTGGACATAATATCAAGACGGCCACCGCCTTCGATAACCAGTTGTTAACTCACTGGTTGCAGACCCACTGGATGTACTATATTAAATGCCATAAAAAGGAAAACGTTGAGTGGTAATAACAATGGCTTGTGAAATTGTGATCTATGCAATCATTAACATTTAATCATGCTAAAGTGAATGCTAGGTTCGATGTCCCCTTTTGGGTGATTCAAAACGGGATTAGGACTTGAAACAAGTATGGGTGTGTGTGTGTGGGGAAAGGGGTGGGTGGGTTCGACAATTACTTTTAATCTAACCCTTCAAAAAGTAGGAGACCAAAGGGACCTTATTATTTCTGGTCCCCTCTCCCATTATCTCTGGGACTGTTGCACTGGTCCTGTCTATAGCATATGCCACTTACTGTTACTATATAAACCAAGCTACATGTAACATAGATCCATGAGGAATTTAGTCTCAAAAGAAATGACTTAAATTTAAACCAACATAAGATATGATTTTTAGCTCAACATCCCTTTAAGTGATTTTGAGCTTATGTGAGGCTAGCCCAAAATCTTGATTTTTGTCTGGATTTCGCTCGACACAATCCAAATGAATTTAGCATATATAATAAGATTGGCTCAGGAAATAACACAGAATATCTCTGATTAAATAAAACTATGTTTGTGTTGGCTGGAGCATTAAAATACCATCTGGCACATATGCTTATCAAGATTCATATCCCGTTTGGGATTTGTCCCACGCTATAGCTAAATTGGGGCATAGCTTTCGTAATTAATACCTCGTTTGGGCTATAACTTGCGTTTAAAAACTAAATCTTTAAAACTAAAGGGTTGAATAGGCTATTTAAACCTTATAATGCAATTGCGTATGTCTGAAAATCACCAAAGTGTAAATAACTCACTGATGAAAAACACATTTCAAATCACATGCATCGTCCGGCAGAACTTCCTGTTCACAGGGAGTCTTTTGTTCGTGTGTAGATGATAAAAGTCTGTTATAATTGATGCATAAAGTCATTGTTATCTATGACGGGTATCGTAAAGGATTAATTCAGGGGTTCAGTAAGTCTTTCAAATTATATGAAAGAGGACTTCAAAAGAATTTTATTAGTTGTATTTTGTTATAATGATTGCCACTTGGAAAGATATATGTGGGATGCTATTATTGATTAATTGTGATTCATTCATTGTGATGATTAATTTTTTGTTCAGAATGGCTAACATTAAGATTAATGCTGATTCATTAATTGTGAATAATTAATTTTTTAATGTATCATATTAGAATGGCCAAAATAAGTGCATACTAAACGGAAAGCGGAGGTACACGTAATGAATATATTAGCAATATGAGGAAAATATGCCAGTTAAAATCATGTCTTGTTGCAAGGATGTAAAATCTATCTTGAATCTATACAACAGTATTTTGCTGTTAGTGTTTTTGTATTATGATTTCAAATTCACTCAAAAGTAAACATTGTTAATGTAATTGCATCAAATTGCTGTAAAGGCTTAACTTTTAAGGTTACCTGAAAAAAAACTTTCACTTATTTAAACGATATTAAAACTGCAATACGCAGTGGGCCAACTAGTCCTTGGAGGCCCGGGAGGGGATTTTGGCCTGTGCAGCGCGATGTTAGAACTACTTCAGTAAGGGAGGTGGAGGAGTGGGGAGGGGGAGGGGGGGTACTGCGCCCTAGGCATGGAATAAGGGGCAGAAGGTGCCCTTTTGATATTGTGCGGATGAGGGCAGGAGGTGCCCTTTGAAATTGAGGGCAGACCGGTCAAGAAGCACCCTTTCAATTCTCAAAAGAGGCCTTTTAGTTATAATGGGTTGTCAACATTGGGTCTTGGCTTCCCAGTCTCAAACCCATAGGCGGAATTTGCCTACCGAATGTGTGTGTGTAAGAAAGGGTGGGGAGTCAAAAGTGTGTGTTTGAGGGGGATGACAAAATCACGCTAAGATACATCATATTACCATATGTGAGGTTGGGGACAAAAAGAGAGGGTGGGGAAGTATGTGCCTCTTCCTCCCCAAATTCCCTTTATGCTCAAACCACCCCCAAATCCTGCCTATGCTCAAACCATATGTGTAGGAACCATTTGGCAGAGGGAACATTTTCTCCACAATTTTGAAAACTGACAAAGAGTGCCCCCTATTTTTAATGAAAATTGCCCCTCAAATACTGTCAAAAATGCCCTTGAACTTGATTTTTGTTCCTTCCCCATTGCCCGAGCTTCTTCCAACACCCATGGCACTTTGGATTCCATAACAAAGATATTGCAGTGTCATTGTTCAAGGCTAGACTCTAATCGATTATGCCCAGAGCCTGTAAGGTTTACCCATTCCTTTTCTAACAACCCCAGCCTACCCAATGTAACTCCCCACCAACAAAAACAGCCTTATACCCACCCCAAAACATATATTGAGCTACTACATCATTTATGTTCTAGCATCACATCTATGTTAAAGCTCCCACTTGCTTTTCCAAAAAAAAATAAACATCAAACATGGATTTCTTTCTTAACAACCCCAGGACAGCGCTGCTCGAATCAACTACCCACCAAGAAAAACAGAAACAGGCTTGTAACCACCCTAAAATGTATGTGGAGCTACTGCATCATTGATCTTCTAGTTTTATTCCACTTATCATGTTATCATGCAAGGAGTACTTTACAGTGAATCAGATGATCATGGCTGGAGTTCAGATGCCTGTTTAATGTTTCTCTGTGGATACTATTCATTGTGTCAGTTCATTTATTAAGTTTCCTATGGGTTCCAGTGTAGGCCTTCCATCAGCCACCAAAATATTTATATAAATAAGATGGGGGTGAGGGGTGCAATACTTACTTTTGATGTAACCCTCCAAAAGAGGGGTAACCCTTTGCCTCCTTATCCCTGTGGCTATGACACTGCATGGGCCCAAAGGTCCTGTCTATATGCCACTGACAAACTCCAGAAGGAACTTTGTCTTTGACTTAATTTTAAACCAGCATTAGATATGATTTTAAGATACAAAATGCTTTTGTGCTACATTGGCCTCTGTTTTACTCATCCTGTCATCATGCAGGGATTTACACCACTGAATCAAATGATCATGAATGATTTTGCAATGCCTTTTTAATATTCCTCTGTGGACACCATCCAGTGAATGTATCCAGTAAGATGTCAAAATCACAGGTGTTGGATTTCATGCTAGAGTTAAACAATGGTACTCATTCATATTTCCAAAAACCTGCATCTCCCAACCAAAGCCCCTCAATCAAGAGACCTTGCAACAATTTTTATGTTTTATACATGAGAGATTTTTGAAAAGCAGTTTCAACAAAAGAAATGAAGAAATACTGATTTATATCAAGGAATGAGACGATTGTTATTCTCCATCTTGCACACTTGATTCATATTGGCTGAGTTTGAAGACTCTAATGTTGAAAACTAGAGAGGGTGCACATACATTGTTAAGTTTTGGAAAATTCTGAGATATTCACGAAGTGTCTCATTTGGGTGAAATCTGTTGGCACTTCTTGTAGGAAATCACATTTGGGTTGAGTGCCTTTTTGAATTTGCATAAGATCTCTAGCTCTTCAAAGAGAGGGCTGGATCTGTTCGTTGAAGTCCTTTTTGCTCTAATGATTTATTCACATTTTCTAAACATTTGTCAACACAATTAATTTAATTTGATTTTAAATAAATTAACCCTGTAATAGAAATGTAAAATTCAGTTGTTACTGATCATTAATTGCTTTCATGTTTGGAAAAAAAAAAAAAAAAAACACTGGTGTCATGCAGCTATCAAAAAAAAATCTTTTAAGAACCCCTACAAGTAACAAATTCTTAAAAAATAATAATAATAATTCTGCACTACAGCTTAAAGGATTATTTCAGTGGTCAGGTAAGTTCAACTTCAAAAGACTTCAAAAGAAACAAAATGGTGAAGAATCATTTAAAATTCTTCTTCAATTTATGAGATATTTAAGTTTTAAAGTTCTGTATCATTTGTGAAAAAATTAACTGAGATCAGACTAATTGTGATGTCATAGCCAGATTCATCCAAATCTTTTTGTATTCTATCATTTTTGTCCTGCAATTTTGTGGCTCAAACACCATGCAGGAAAGTAAAAACACAGAATCTAGTCACAGTAATTATAATTCAGCACCTGAAAAATGATTGAGAAAAATTTGTGAAACAGTAAACAAAGTAAAATCAATTTTCTTTAAAATACATTAACAATTGTTAAAAAGTGAAGATCAGGGCGCCAGCCTTCCATAGCAGACTTACTATACCAGTCATTTCTACTAGGACATAACTTTTAAGTGGAATATCTTCTTAATGAAATAAGATATTGAAGTAGTTTCTTCTCCATTCTATTACATGTGTACTGGTACCAGGTATACGTCTCGGAACAGTGTGTCGATGATTTTTAATGTTTGCTTGAGTAAATTCACGATATCAATCATAATTCCTGTGTACAGATGAATAGAGATGTTAGTAAAATAATCCTGCCTTACAGAGGTCTTAAATGAGAGCCGGGGTGCCAAGTGGCAACGTCACGTGACCTAGCCTGCCTGCGCCTATGATTTGTATGGCCAGTGGCATTACCTAGGCTAGTTTGGGAATTGAAGCCACTATTGCTCAGCTTGCCTTCAGCTTCTTCAATTAAGATATCATCGTTATACTCTCCGGTTTCAAGCATAGCCTACTTTATCATAACAGACATTTGCCAATGTTTTTAAATATTTTTAAATATTTTATTTGTGCTGGCCAATACGTTAAATTATTTATGAGATATCACTGGTCCTCGATTTCCATGTTAGGGGGCCTAAGCAGTAACACTGCACTTGTGCATGATTAGGCCTAACAGTTTCCTAGCAAGCACTGTATTCACCTAGCATGACAAGCCATATGCATTTTATTCTTCAAAAATTGTCTTTTTATGTTTGTCACGCCGCTTGCATGAGGGTCTAGCTGCAGAAAAACAAACAGCACATTACCGGTATTCAGTGTTAATGTATACAGAGTAGACCTAGCGAAAGCCTTTATTAAGCTGTGGTTAAGATACAGCTAAATGACAGTATCCATTTGTCAAAAAGCCTGAGAAGTAGTAAGTTTTTATTCTTCTCAGTGTAGGGTGAATGTCAATTTGTTGGACTTTGAATGAATGATTGTAAAACCTATTAATTTTATTTGACAAAACACACACTGCTTCTTGTTAATGTGTGTCATTCCTTGGGATCACTGTCAATGTCTTCAACTACATGTCATATTAGGTCTACATGCTCTGGCTCACCAGAAACAAACCTAGACTCTAAGAGTGATAGTAAAACTTTTTTACATGCAAGAAACACCTATCTGAAGTCACTGATACATTATTAAAGAAATAGTTTAGTATCCATAAAGCCCATGGATTATCAAATTATAAGAAAAGTTGCTCAGAGGTAATGGTATATCTCCTAGGAGGGAAAACATTGTAATTCTAAAAAATATTTTGTGTGTGTATTAGATTCTTGTGGTATTCACCTCTTGAATGCTTTTCTCATATTGATTTACTGCATATTAATTCAAAATAATCAGCTAAAGATAAGTGGGCTCACTTCATAATACTGAAAGTATATGAAAAAAGTCAATTTCAAATACAATATGTAGGCTGACTAGTGAGAATGTTAAAGAATGTCTTTCCTAGATGACAAAGGTTGACAGTGCTACATAATGGGATTTAATTGTCACATCTTCTTATAAATGAATACAAATGACATAGAAATAATATAATGACAAATTTCAAATGGTATCATTTACATTTGATTAATCATTTTCATGACAATTTCAAACAATTACCAGTATCTTGCACATTTAATCATTTTCACAACCTTCAATATCTGGTTCCTTCTCACCTACAACTTCAGTTTACCAGTCCATGAAAAGGTTGAATTGTTAAATCACAGGTGAGTCTCAACATTTAAAATTTATATGAACCAATCATTTTTCCAGCAAGTCATGATCAGATCATGATCCCCTTGATTACATAGCTCATCAAGATCCTTATAAACTAATAAAGCAAATTAATCTTAGACAGGTTGGGCATAATGGAATATCCCTCACAGCATTTTTCTTCCATCTCACTGTTCTTCTGTATAGTTGTGCATCCTCATTCCCTTCATTGCAGGACTTCTAATATCTTATCCACATTTTGCCAAAAGATAATGATGAACCACTTCTTGAAACGACCATGGACATCTAGCAAATTTAAGATATATGAAAGATCATGGAATTCTCAGAAGAATATTTTTTCTTAATTTTGTAAAAGGCTTATTCAATTTTCGAGTTATGACTAAATAGTTTCAAGATTTGTTAATTTGTGCAGAGTTTATATAGTAAGAGGAACACATCTCAAAATTTTGATGTAATTCTTTTAGATTTGTTCTTCAAATTGTTAATTTCAAAATGTCTTTTTCTAGATACATGATTTAAGAATGTGACCAAGTTCCAAAACTTTTGCTCCAAGTCCAATACTATATTTCAAACTACATTGACAGAGGAATACAAAAAAAAAAAGGTTTCGCCAAAGGTAATGAAGAATCCTTCCCTCATTGATGTCACAGATTATGGTGAAATAACAGCTAAAAATAAAGAATGCAGTAAATTGGTCAATTTTTAACAAATTTTAATGGAACATTTTGCTATTATAACAGTTTACATCATATTTTAAGCCAATTAAGCCCACCCATGTTGCCTCTAGATGTCCATAGTCCTTTAAAATTAATTTGTTTGCTAAATCAAAATCTGTTTATTCTCTTTTGAACTTTGTACAAAATTGTTCGCCCTGAAAATGGCCTTACAGTAGCCCGACACATGAGCCTGACAAGAGTCAGACTCCCCCTGTTAGTTCAGTATTAGCTAACTAGCCTTACAAGAGCATTACACCAGCATCACAGTAGCCCTAAGTTTGGAGGAAATATCTAAATGAATTGAACCTGACAAAGAGGCTGACACACCCTGACAAGAGCAAGACACTGGCCTGACAACAGCCTTATGCATTGCAAAATTGTCTGCCCTGACAATGGCCTGACAGTACCCTGACACATGAGCCTGACAGTACCCTGACACATGAGCCTGACAGTACCCTGACACATGAGCCTGACAGCAACCTTACTCAACCTGACAAATTGTGCTGCCTGTATAGATGGGAACATGATGTCAACGGGCTTGCCTTTAGTCACCCTGCCATGCTACAGTGACTCTTAACCCATAAGTCTGATGCAAAACCAGGGGAATACCGGACTTGATTTAAGTACCTTGAGTTGATATATTCTTACCTTAAAGCCCATGATCAATAATCCTTTAAAAAATACTGACAAAAAAAAAAAACATTTTGCTTTTGGCTACACAATTGATCTATTTCATTAACCCCATAAGTCTGATGGAAAACCAGAGGAATACCAGACTTGATTTAAGTACCTTGAGTTGATATATTCTTACCTCAAAGCCCATGATCAATAATCTTTTAGAAAATACTGACAAAAGAAAAACATATTTTGCTTTTGGCTACACAATTGATCTATTTCACTTCGAAAGCATTTATACTATTTCAAAAACAGACTTTCAGCAACTGTATGATTATGATTTGGTTTAAATATAGATCTCATACAACAGGCAAAAGAGTGAAATAAGGATTGAAATTTTGTGTAATTGTTACAGAATTGATAAGAAAATATTACATATTGAATAACATAAAATTATACAAAAATTGTTTGTGTTTTCTTCTACTGCCTAACATTTTCAAATCAAAATTTACAAATTTAATATCAAATTACATTAAAATTGAACTTAAATGTCATGTGCTTAGATAATACATATAACACATGAACATCATTTTCAAAATGGCCACCATACTCTCTGTAAAAAAACGAATAAAAATAAAGGCCAGTCATCATCGTCTCTAACGTGCGAGGTACATGAAATTCAAATCTTGTGTTTTGATTGGTCGAAAACACAATGTACAGTTAGCACTTACATTGATAGGCCAATCAGTATCGTTTTGGAATAAATTGTACGCCGCCACATTTTAATCATGATAGATGGCCTTTAAAACAAGTGTAAAACTCTGAAAATATAAAAATGTTGCTTTGATTCCATTTAGTTTCAGATTTGTTTGTTCATAGCATTTCATTAAAAAAAAAATTCATGAGCTTCATCAAAAAACTTCATAAAACCCGTAATTAGGCCATTATTTGTTGTGCCAATTATATAAGCAGTCAGTACGCCATGCTATTCATTTCTGCAGATGCACTGGGGAGTTTTATAAGGCTTTTCCTGTCACTCATCCTGTATACATAGTTTCTTATTTTTCTGATATTTTGGGCAGAACCAACAGAAAAAAAAAAACAAAGGTGATGTTTTAAAGTCAATAGTCAAATGATTATTCACTTTTGAAAGTTAAAAAATGAGGGAAAAAGTTTTAACATACCAAATCTTTTGGAGATTCCTACTATTGTAAGTTCCAATGATTATGCACATGTACCATAGTTTGTACAGGCAGTTATATTGGGAAAATACACACACAAAACACATCACACATTTGGTATGAAAGAAATGTTCAATACTGACCATATCGGTATGAGTACGACCATATCGTTATGAGTACAGAATTATCGGTATACCGCCCAAGCCTACTTTCAGGCAACAAGATTTCAAACAGCAGGCAATTAAAAAAAAAAAAAACGGATGAACATTTTGATGAGGTTAAAGAAAATATCAATTCTATACAAAAAATTAAATAGGAAAAATGGCTGATAAAAGACTTACTGTATATATCGGTAGACATCCTCTTCTGCCTGCTGTATGTAATCTGCAGAGTGGAAGCCTCTTTCAGCTGTTTTGAGGTCAGCACTGGCTTGTCCTGCTTCACACACCATGAAGAAACATATCTGTGGAGAAAAAAAAAAAAAACTTTGTAATAACTAATTCCAGTTTTCAGCAGGGTCTACACTAGTTTTGGTTTTTTGGGAGAGAATTTCCACTTTCCAAAGGTTTTTGGAGGGATTTAGAATCTTGGTAGAGAATTTCTTTTAAATATTTGACATTAAATTTTTTTAAAAGATAGCTATCTTTCCTTTTAAGGAGAAAGCTTCACTATTCTGACGTGTATACATGTAGCAGGCGATACAAATGTCTACACACACAATTTGTCAACAAACGTAAACTTCTGGCCTCTGCAGGATGTTCATTCAGAAAAATCCACAAAATGTACAGTCGCTTTGTAAATTCTTTTCATCACTAATACATTGATTGTATACAGTGCTGGATGTTGTAGTTATAGAAAACAACTGTAGTTGAGAGAATTTCAACACCTTGCGACCTACATACTGAGGTCTCGGTCACGTTTTGTTGTACGGGTTTTATTCATTCAACTAGGTGAGGGATCTGCTCATAACTTCACAAGTTATAAGAATTATTTTACTGATAAAAATAACCTTTTACTTCCTTTTGTACTTAAGGTAAAACTTTTCTTAAATTTTATTTATTTTCGTAAATTCACATAAATATTTTATGTCTAATTACTAAAATTCATAGCGTTAACTCGAGGCATAATATTATCACTGCATGTTTAGTGGGGATTTGACCACTTATTAGCAGCCAATGTGATTTTAATTGTCTTTGCAAATTCCCTAAAAATTAAGCTGTAGATATGTTCTTTTAAGTTCATAGTATTATTTTATAATATCTTGATCTTACCATGTGAGCTAAACAAAGAAGTTTGGGCGTGTCTCTCATCTCAGCAAACTTCCCTTTTTCTCATTCGGGTATCTTCTTTCAATTAACTCTGCAATACAAACATACTAATTGTCTCATAGATGATAAAAAATGTAATCAATCTAAAAAAAAATTCCCGCATGATTTTCACCTAAGAAATTTCAAATAAATCTGACTATGTTTTCAATGATTTAACACTTTGGAAATTGATATTTTATAAATCCTTTCTTCCAAGTATTTTATTCAATCCTTTTTAAATGCTTCACTGGTACATTTCTGAAAACGAGAACAACTAATTAGTTCATAAAGGGAAAAAAAATCCTTTCCTGCATAAACTTTGGTCGCACTATGCTAACTAGTTTTTCAACAAAAAAAAATGGAATATCTTTAATATATTAGCTAACTCTAATGCAACAGCTACTTTCTTTGTTTTCAACAACTATAAAGTGATGGATATATTTCATACTATACAAAGCAATGAATTGAACTTAGACATATTGTCACTGGTGCCTAGGCCATTGCAAAACTAACACATGGTTTTGATTTTAGTATTTTAGAAATGGTACCCTTTTTTTTATCAACCAATTTGGTAATTCAAACAAAAAACTGCAATTTAAAAGTGGAATTAATAGCCTTCAACAATGACATTTAGCTTTGTGTACAGCAATGTAAAGCTAACACCTGTCCGTATCAATTTTAGGTTTTGGAAATAAAAAGACTGAAATTAAAGTAAAGAATTTGCTGAAACTTAAACTGACATGAACAGACTATAACCCCATGATTTGGGAAAAAATCCATGAAAATCCTAAGATCTAAAAAAAAAAACCCTAAGAAGCATTAATAATAGGTTGTCAACTACACTTGGAAGGGAATTTTATGCACTGAAATTATTTTATGAACTTATAACTTAGTTAAACATTTCCTTAAAATCCACTAATATGTAAATCTCCTAATATGCCTAAATGACCCGATACTTATCATAATGATAAAACATTTGATATTCAACTATCAACCCACTTTTCATGATTATAAATGGAAGTCTACAAAAAATTGAAAATAATACATTTGTATTTATTATGCAAATTAGCTAATTAGTATACACACACAACTCCTTTTAATGCTTATTTCAAAGATTAACCTTAGTTCTTCACCTCTATGCTACAGTATCGTGAATGTACTTCATTCCTATCTCACATTATGATTTAATGTTATTTTTGTTGAAAACCCATTGATATGCAAATCACCTAATTAGTATGTATTTATGATCCCGAAACTTATCGTAATGATAGAACATTTATCAACCCATTTTCCATGATCATGCATGAAAGTCTATGAAAAATTGAAAATAATACATGTCTGTAATATGTAAATTAGTATGCGCACACAAGACTCCTTTTTATGCTCATTTCAAAGATACCTTATTTCTTCACCTCTATGCCAAGTATCATGGATGTTCTTTATTCCTATCTCAAGTTATGACTTAAAAAGTTAAACATTTTTGCTAAAATCCATTGATATGCAAATCACCTAATTTAGCATGCATTTATGGCCACGAAACTTATCGTAAAGATAAAGCATTTGATAATGAACTGTCAACCCACTTTTCATGATCATACATGAAAGTCTACGAAAAATTGAAAATAATACATGTTTTTATTATGCAAATTAGTATGCACATACAACCCCATTATGCTCATTTCAAAGGTACCTTTTCTATGCTCATTTCATCTCAAGCATGTCAAGTTATTATGACTTAGGCTAGTAATACTAATAGTTAAACCCACTCCAAATCACTTTTATGACCCCAAAATTTGTTGTAAATGATCATGCATGAATCAGTCTAGGCCTTTCAAAATAATATGTCTTTTTATGCATATTAACAACCTGGAAAGATCTAAAAGATACAGTTTCATTGTCGGCCTAGGAATGATCAAAAGGTTTCAGTACAAGTTCAACAACAACATACAGTAATTATAATTCTGATACCATGTTAGGCTAACCGTTACTGTAAGTTTAGCAGTCTGGCAATAGCTTAGGCCTAACGTTAGTTAGGCCTAGTATTTTACATAGGCCCAGGCCTATGCTCATATTACGAATCAAATCAAATCAAACAATAACAATTGTATAGGCCTAGGCCTACTATGAAGATTAAATCAAGATCATAAAATTCTTGCCTAAATATTGACATAATGATAACTCACAAGAAAAACAAGCCAAACAAAATGTTAGTAAATTTTACAGATCGTTTGTAATAGTGTAACTTAGGCCTAGTGTATAATAACACAAACATGTTAGGCTAGGGAAAAAAATAAATGGCAATTCTATCCGTGAGAATATTCTTTTATCTGCTTCAGAAACAAAATGTTTCACAATTCCTCTTAAAACTGTACATTTAAGCAAAAACATTATTTGTATGCATACCTGCCTGGGCAACAAAAGGCTTCATTCCAAGTTCCAAATTTCATTTGTTTGGTCTTTGTAACATTAGGCTAGCATATATGCCTAGCCACGTTAGCCGGTCCTGCATATGTACGCATTGTGAATGGTCCAATCCGGACGCCGGTCAGTACGCGGTGCGCAACCTATATGATCTGATTTATTTGCTGAAAAAGGCGGGAAACCAGCCTGGGTCGCGATCATGAATTTATCATTGATTGGGATGATTTTTGTGCATGTTTATTTAGGCCTAATTGGAAGCTTTTGAACTTGAAAAACAAAACAGAAATATTTATTATTTTATGCAGAGATAAATTTATGTAATGGGGTCATACGTGTTGGGATAGAATGGGGTGATCAAAAGTTTCCCCCACCCTTATAATTTATCTTAAAGGTCAGAGGTCAAATGATTTATCAAAAGAGGAAATTGTGCGTCTCCTTTGCTGGAAAAACAGTAACTGTTCTTAGGGTTTATATGCTTGGTAGGATGGTGTGGAATGAACCCCTATAATGTTGGTCATGACAAGTTTGTGATTTAAAGAGGAAATTTTGCATCTCCTTTGCTGGGAAAACAGTAACTGATCTTGGGTTGATGCTTGGTAGGATTGTGTGGTATGATGACAAGTTTATCCCCCTATAATGTTAGTCATGTAATAATGTACCTTGAAGGTCAGAGGCCAAATAAGTGATTAAAAGAGGAAATTATGTATCTCCTTTGTTGGGGAAACAGTAACTGATCTTAAGTTTATATGCTTGGTAGGATGGTATGGAATGATGACAAAGTTTGTTCCCCTATAATGTTGGTCATGTTACCTAAAAGGTCAGAGGTTAAATGAGTGATTTGAAACAGGAAATTTTGCATCTCTTTTGTTGGGCAAACAGTAACTGATCTTGGGTTTATGCTTGGTAGGATGGTGTGGTATGATGACAAGTTTGTCCCCCTATGATGTGAGTCATGTATGTATTAAAGGTCAGAGGCAAATAAGTGATTAAAAGAGGAAATTATGTGTCTCCTTTCCTGGGGAAACAGTAATTGTTCTTGGGTTTATATGATTGGTAGTCTGGTATAGAGTGATGACAAAGTTTGTTCCCCTATAATGTTGGCCATGTACTTTAAAGGTCAAAGGTCAAATTAATGATTAAAAGAGGACATTTTTGCTGGAAAAACATCTTCTTTGCTTAATACTTTGTGGGATGCAGTGTGGAGTAATGATCTTTTGTTGATGCATGTCAGAGGTCAAATAGGGTGATTGCAGGAGGAATTTGTGGATCTATTTTTCTGGAGAAACTGTAACTGATCTCGGATTGATACTTGGTGGGATGGTGTGAAATGGTGACAAGTTTGTCTCCCCATAGCATAGGTCATGTACCCTAAAGGTCAGAGGTCAAAGAAGTGATTAAAAAGTAAGAGAAAAGTTTGCATTTTGTTCTGGGAAAATCGTAACTGATTTTGAGTTGATACTTGGTGGGATGGTGTTGAGTGATTAAAAGTTTATATCCTATATGCTGTGATATGTCTCTTAAAGGTCGGAGTTCAAAAATGATTTGGAAATTTCAATAACATTTTCTGGGTAAATGAAACATCCTATTGTGTTATTACTTGGTCAAAGCTAGGGCAGGTGATGTGTGATGTAAATTTATGTTCTGCTTAAGATATATGAAACTGATACATTCTTCAAAAAGCATACTAAAATGAATGTGGAGTCATAGCTCCTAATAAAACGTATGGAGCTTGCCATGTCCATTGTTGGAGGTATTTTTGGTATAGGACAAAAACAGTGTAGTGCATAGTTGTTTTTATTTTTCTCATAAAACATGCAAAAAGCATACTCGGAACTTAAAATTATGAAATCTGTGATCATTTCTTATATGCATTTCTTATGAAATATAAATATGCGCATGTACGTTACATGCACTTTTTGAGTTGATACTGCCACCATTTCTAAACATCATACACTATCATTAATGCTCTCATTTTTCATAAGCCTGGACATATCTGTATCCTCTGGACTTTCTGCTTATATCACATTAATCTTCATTTTCTGGCCCCAAATTAACAGTAAAGTGCTTTACATAAAGTCCATACATATCCATATTTTCTAGACTTTCTTCTCATATATAAATCTTGATTTTCTGTCACCAGAAAAGTTTTAAAGTCCATATTTAACCAGCTTCTCTGGATCTGTACATAATAAAGTCTACATTTATCCAGACTAGTCTAGATTTTCTTCAGATAAGATTAATCCGTATATCCCTGGGTAGTGTTTGTATATAAAAGTCCAGGCTTATCCACACTTTATGGTAACACAAAAACCTGGATATTCCTAGATATCCTCATTGTTTTGAAAAAAAATTCGCCTAGGGACTTCACTTATATCATTGTGTATTACAGGATTAAACTATAAATTTGACCCTCCAACAGGCTTTAACACTTTCTTCGACTCCCCTTGTACCACTGCCTGTTAAATATAGTTGTCAGGATCCTATATATTTTAAGTCCTTAAAATATTAAAAAATAATCTAAGTCCCATCTTGTCAGGGTTTGTCAGGCTATTATTGTTAGACTATGTGTCTTGTTCTTAAAATATTCTAAGTCCTATAAACATGAAACAAATTTTAAGTCCCATCTTGTCAGGGTATGTCAGGTTAGTAGTCAGTCCAGACTTACCCTGACATTTTGTCAGGCCTGATCAGATTGACTAAGTTTCTTTAGCTTTCAGGCCTTGTCAGGGTGAAGCAGTGTCAGTAAGGTTTGATTCAGGTAGGAATCAGGCCTGCTTCAACCTGACATTTCCATACAGGTGTAGCCAAGGTTAATATGTTTCTATTAAGTTCATCTAAATTGGATGCACACCTTCATTTACTCACATTCAATATAGGGGTAAAGGTTTAAATAATTGCTTCAAAGCTTATAATTGTCAGTGTCTAATAAGATTATGCCTCCAATGGTCATTGTTAAGTTATAATTTTTGGCTGTCAAAGTGAATAATTTTTAATTCCATGCACTCAATGGTATACACAAACTATGAAGTAATGTCATGTTTTTTTTTTAGTTTGTTCAATTAACTGTATGATATTTTTGTAAAGCCTGTAAGGACATTCACAGCCTCATAGAGAAATACTTCAGTCACATTTGGATTTGACAATCAAAATGGTTAACAAGCATTATGTTCTATAGAAAGATACTGAGAAGGAAGGAGGGGGGGGGGGGGACTTATTACTAGAAGTGGTAATTATGTACAACCCATCAACTGAAAACTACTCTCTAAAAAAGGAATAGTCAAATTTGACCACCATATGGTCAAACTTTGACCAACTGAGGAGTAAATTATGCACCAAACCATATGTGGTCATATTTGACCAAGTTAGCATGGTCAATATTTTTGACCAAGTCAACTTGGTCAAATTGACCACATATGGATTGGTGCATAATTCACTCCTCACTTGGTCAAATTTGACCATTAACACTTGGTCAATCTGTTGACCACTGCAGTTTGGTCAAATCTTCTGATCATTTTGTGGTCAAATTGACTACAAAAATGGCTCCAGTTGACTAAATCCTTGGTCAAATTAAAAAACTGTTCTACAAAAAAAGAAAACCAGTAAAAACACAATGTTTTAATTTGGAATTGTTTAATTTCATAACATTCCTGGGTAACCGTTAGTGATACAATAATGGTTTTCTCTATAATACAAATAATAGAGAAATGAAAATATTACTACGTTTACTTTAAAAGATGTGCAAATTAAAATCTTTGAGTTGAATGTGAAATTCAAGGCACATAAGCATGTCAAGTTGTTAGCATAGAAAATTATTAGTAATTTTTTTATTAATATCTGGTGATAATTATCAACTATGTCCAACTAGCCATAAACTATGATTCAAACATCAAAACAAAGTTTCTATTCCAACTTAACTTATGATTTGTTCATGAAGCCTTGTGAAACTATCTTTAAAATGCTGTAAAAAATCTGGTATAAACATAAATGGTTGCAATGCAATGGGCCTCAAGTTACAACATATTGGTATTTCATGAATTTTAATAGACTTTATAAGTTTTTCTAATTTGCCTCTACATGTTGAGATGTCCACACAACAACAAAATTCTTCAAGTTATAAGTTAGTATACTCTCATGTATAACATTTTCTGTTGTAAAGCTGTCATATCTCTTCAGGCCAAATGCAAGCAAGTGTCATACTTCTTTTAAAATGTATAAAACTAATCAGTATCTTCCTAAAACAAAGACATTAACTTTTTTTGCAATTGACATCACATTCTAAGAAAGACTTCATTTTCTGTGAAATTGTACCCTTAAAAAAGAAAACTGCCTGGACTTGTAAATAACAATTTCTTTGTGATTAAATGAACAACAAAATCTCAGCAGTTCAGTCTTTATAATTTCAAAGCTAACACTTTTAGTTCTGAAATAACAAATATTTAATGTTTTGAATTGATTTTGTATGCATGGCACAATTTGACTGACATAAAGATTAAAACTGTTTCAAATGACTGAGAGAGCCATGCATGGCAGAGGACAAAAACCAATGGGCTTTACTTAATATGTGGATCTCCCTGGTCATACTGTACATACAACCTTACATACAAATTTGCATATTAAGACTACAACATTAAAAGATCTGTATGGTCTCTGGATGCATAGCAATTTGTAACATAGCTTTAAAATCTTAGCACATCAATTTTTGTTAATTTTGAAAACAGCATAAAGTTTTGGAACTTTTTTCACTCTATGGAGACAGTCCACTGTCCACCCAGTCCAACATCACAAAATCTTTGTGTAATATTCTTTCAGTTTATTTCCCACTTTACTGTCGATTAAAATGATTAGATTCCTCCAAAGAATTCGATGGAAGGTATGGTAAGCACTCAAATTTACTGCAACTTTTACAAAAGAATAATGCTAAGAATTTTAAAAACAACAATTTCCATTAGAAAATACCAAGGGCACCAATACATCAAAAACTAGAACTATATCACACTACAGAGCACTTACCTCGGCCCCTCTTTAATCCCTACCAGAATACAATCTTCCTCAGAATTCTTGATCCAACAAGTTGTAACCCCAAACAATCTTTTTCTCACTGTTGATTTGTATTGCCATTTACATTCTAAACACTTGAGAATCATCACGATTTTCAGTGTAATTTAGGCTAAGCATTCATTGTTTGAGCTATACAAGGTAGATTCACATTCCATCATTTTCATTCATGGCAGAAACCAATTGTTTTGATTTCATTGATACCAGAAACCACTTCACTTGATTTTCTTTGAGTGCAGAAAATGTATTGTATGGCTGTTCGCTCTTTCATGGCATGACTTCATTGTTCAGCACATTCCATTGGAAAGTTTCAACTAAGATAAATCTTGTCCTAAATTATCCCCACTCCTCCATTTGTGTTCTTCTCCTATTCCAATACATCCCAAATTTGAATCACTTCTCCCTAAAGCAGAAAAATCCAATTCGAGTCATCAGTTCTACATATTTATTGATGACAGACAAAATGTCCCCACCCCATTTGCACTCTTCCCCTATTCTAATATTGCCCAAATTTTAATCACTTCTTTCTTAAGCAAGAACAAAACCACACATCAAAATTAATACAAATCCAGTGACTACTTCTTGAGATATGATGATCACAAACAAACTCACCCTAAAACATCCCTACTTCTCACTTTTTGCCCTTCCCCTACTCCAATACGTCCCAAATTTTAATTTTAATCACATCTTTCTAAAGCAGTAACAACACCACACAAATTTTGATCCAAATCCAATCATCAGTTCTTGAGAAATCTTGATGACAGACAAATTGTCCTCAACTCCGCCCCCATGTTCACCCTCCCTGTATTCCAATATGTCTCAAATTGTAATCACGTCTTTCGTAAGCAGTAACAAAACCACATACCAAATTTGATGAGAATCCAATCATCAGTTCTTGAGATATCTTGATGACAAACAAACAGACAAACAAACGGAGGCGAAAACATAAAATTACCTATAACTATAAAGTTTATATTTCTATGTCTGAAAATTCAAAAATCAGTAAACGGTCCATTTCTTATGTCTGAAAATTCAAAAATCAGTAAACGGTCAATTTCTTTATTGTTTTTGTGATACATTTTAAACCATTTATAAATCAATTTAGTTAACATTGCCTTTTAAAGGTTTATACACCTGCAAAATATTAAAATAAGAATTTTATTTCCATTTACAGTGGATTTTAAACTTATGCAGCTAAAATTCTTTAACAATACATGAAAGTTCTTTTCGATACAAATCACAGCAATCCCTAATGTACTGAGAACAATCCTCTGTGTACCTTCAGTAATGGGTTACTATAGCGACATGCGTCCATTCTAATGACCATTGTTTGTCTACCCTTCAACATATTCTTTGGAGCTGTATTGGTGTTTCATGAGATATTACGGCACTTCTGTTTAAAAAAAAATGACAATAAATAAATATTTAGAACAATTAAAAATCATTAATGAAATTTAATGTCTATGGACGTGTAGAGGCAACATTACCTAAATTGCTTAAGAATATATCAAAATCCATTAGAGTAGCAAATAATATCATCAAGATTGAATAAATGTAAACCATTATAAAGCATTTTAAAATCTGTCATCAAATTGCATTTGCATATTTCTGATTTTAATCATCTTTCAACCAGTGGAAATTGCTATATGTCCATAGACCTTGAAATAAAATAAAGATGCATTTTCATAAAGGGCCTTTCTTGTATTGTTTTCTTTTCCCATAAGTGCAAATTAGCACTAATAAATGGCATCTGATTAATTTAAGAGAAATGGTTAAGGTCTTGCCATGTATTGACTTAGCACCATGGTCAGACCTTTTGCCATATCATCAAGATTTAAAGCATTTACAATCTGACAATATAGTAACTCACTACTATTTATAAGATATTTTAAAGTCATGATGACTTTTTCTAAGTGACCCAAATTTTCCACAAACTTTCCATCTTATAACCAGGAAGCAACAAATCAATTTTGTTCCTGAACTTGTTGTCCTTTCTCTACTACTCTCATCTTTGAGATGGAGGGAAGTCTGTATGTGAGGTACATATATTAGTGGGAGTCAAAGTTTGGTGTTTCAATAAAACTTTAAATTTTCATATGATCACAAAAACCATTTATACATCAAACTTTGTTATATCTTTTGTCATAACTATTTGATTACACCCAACAACACTACAGAAGTATTCAATGAATTAGCATCATGAAGTAAAAACAGTGTGTCTTTTATCATTTTCATGTCAGAACTTGCTCCAAATTTACTAAAAGACAGTTTCATCCGCTTTTATTTCACCATAATATGCATCCTCTCATTTTGGATTTATGTCATATGACATCACTCTAATGATCACTATTGTACTTAGTATAGCTTTGGAATTTTAGTAAACTGCATCTTCATAAAACCCTTCTTGGTATTCTATGGCAAAGTTAGGCCAATATGGTAACATTTTGCTCTGTTTGCTGTATGTGTTTGCTGTATGTCCTTCATCCTGCATTATAATGAAAATTATAGGTTGCTTAACTTTAATTTCTAAACATTTTGCTAGTTGCAAATAGGTTATTTATTAGATATAGCTTATTTATTAAATATAGCTTTATCAATTTTATTTAAAATTTATCAGTCAGCTTACTCTTGTGCATGAAAGTGTACTATGATATTTAGATCAAACCCTGATCAAATCAAGTATCATTCTGGATGGGAGAAGCTACTTATCACAACAAAGTAAGTGATACATTTGTTCTAAGAAGTCGCATAATGGTCAGTTGTAATGTATGTCCTTGTATGTAAGTTGTAATGTATGTCCACAAAGAGTGGCAGTTTGTCTACCAACTGCGGTGTAGTGGTTATCATACATGTTTACAGACCACGAGGCCCTAGGTTCAAGCCTGGGTTGGGTAGACACGCCAGTACCTTCTTTTATCTGCAGCCACCTATCCCCCTTCCCTCTCCCCTAAAATTGTGTTACTTTGTTTTCAATACAAAACTCTTTCAAATGATTATCTTAGACATCAAAAATGTGATCTCACTATATGTATAAGCCAATGGCAGTAATGGTTATTGTTTTTGCCATAATTAACACGACAATTTCAATATGAAATATAGGTACAGGTGATATGTCTCATTAGTTCTGTGCACTTTTAAATATTCACAGAATAATAGTTCCTTGATGCAAAATGTTTTCAATTGTGAATATAAAACAGAGTTTCTCTCTTCAAGTGTGGTGTAGCGGTTACCATACCTGTCTACAGACCACGGACCCTGGGTTCCAGCCTAGGTTTGGTAGATACGCCAGTGCACCACAACTGGTTATCAAAGGCTGTGGGCATTGACTTGGTTGTCGATGTTATGTCTGTTCGTACGTCGTACCTGTGTTCCCGTCCGGGTCGTATTAAGCGTTTCGTGAAAGCATTGTTACTCTCATAACCAATACGCAGGCGACGACCCCGTCATTGTAATTGTGTGTTCACTCGTCGTGGTTGTTCCCTTACAAAAAAGAGTGTGTCAAACCTTGTCTGTGTTCCTGCAGGAACACATGTGGCAGACAAAAGACTTCACATGTGGCAAACAAAAGTGACACACATGACAATGCATGAAATTGGAACTAATCCCCTGCGTGTCTAACAGGTAATCCCACATGTGTTCACATGTGGCTGACATGCATGTAAATGTGTGAAAATAAGTGTTTTAACAAGACAGGAAAAAGTGTGGTAAAACGTGTTCCAACTTGTGTCAAAAAATGTGGCAAAACGTGGCAAACTTTCAATTTTGGACCAGCTGAATGGGCTGTTACATGAAGAAATATTTTATGGTGTAAACACTTTGTCTGGTACTTATGACACAGGTTTTCTCTTGTTTCCTGTATGACACACATTGTCCTGTTCGACACAGGAAAACCTGTGAAGTGTAGTTTCCATGTTTTATGTGTAAAAGAGTGGCAGACACTGTTTTTTGTGGAATGAGGGAGAAAGAGTGTCAAACTAGTGCAAATACCAAGGATTACCCTGGGTTTGCATGCGTGTTCATGCATGAAATTGGAACAGCTGACACAGATTTTTTTGTAAGGGTTGTAGCAGTTTGATAGCAAGCTTGTTTGCATTGTTTTATAATTTACACAAGGTACTGAATATAATCTTCCATGGGAAGTCAATTTTTTGTGTTTCTGTCAAAATTGAAGTTTCATATAAACACTCTATTCAATCTTTTTTTCAAATTCGGTCACAAATTTAATGAAACTCAACTAACCTGTAAAGAATCAACAGTATGATATAAAAATGGTGGTTTATATGATCTGCATTTTAGAGCTCCAAATTCACTAAAGAAATAGTTTCACTGTCTTGTGCTTCACCATCTTGTGCATCCTCTCATTTTAGATTTATATCATATGACTAGTGGCATATTCAGTGGGGTAATTGGGGTATAAATAGATTGGGAGTTCCACTTCAGATAATGAATAAGAGACGTAAATCAAGTAATAGTTTTCATGATATAATGTTGGACTGTCCGATGAAGCATGTTGATGATGTGATTACGTGGTGATGAAAGAGGATGATTCAGATGGTACATAATTTGGAGTAGGTTTATGATGAATATTGATACGCATGGTGATGAGGATGATAAACTAGATCCCACATTATTACAGAAACCCCCTCCCTTCTCGTGAAATTCTGTATGTAAATGTAAGTAGCGGAGTATACCAGAACACAATATACTATACAACATATTAGGGAAACAAATGATGAAAAATGAATTGATCATAAATTTGGTTCATCTTCAGTTTTCCAGAAACCTCTTTAATTGTCAGGATTTTTTCTTTAATTTTTAGGAACTTTTATTCTGCTACATTCATTTTCGTGCAATTTTCTCTGATCTTCGGACAATTGTCTTCGATCTTCTGGGAAATTTTAAATAAAAAATCTTTCATTTTCTGAAATGTTACCATTTTCTTACACAAATTTTCAATAATTGTATCAAAAGTTGCAATAAATTGACCAAATTTTCCTTCATTTTTTCAAATTTATATTATTAATATCCCAATTATACCTAAAAATCAGGAAGGTGAAATCAGAATCCCATCACTTCCCATCACTTCCTTTTCTGATAATTACCATTTGTCTCACCCCCTGGCATCGAGAGATAAATATGGCATACAACGCCACTTGAATGATCACTTGAAAAATGTTCATAACAGTACATGTACCAATCAGACTTTTCAGAATTTTGGTAAACTGCCTTCTTGCATCTTCAAAATCATACTTCTCTCTTTGGTAGGCTCTTGCAAGGTAAGACTTATGTAGCAATGTCTTGCTTCATCCTGCATCATAAGGAAAAGATGAAAATGATACATTGGTTAACTTTGATTTCTTAGTTAGTGTAGTGCTAGTTACGAAGCCTACAATTGTATACCTACATCAGCTTAACTCCACGAAGTTTGCTGGTACTAGTAATGCTGTGAGGTATATGCCCCAAGTAATTTTTTTTTATATTTTTTTATAAACATTTAAAATTAAGAACTTTGATAAAAGTTCTTTATTAACTTTGGGCATCTTTGCGTTTACTGTAATTTTCTTTTGTGGTGGCCCGTGTTTCTGTGGTCTGTGATGTGATATGGCCCTTCTTCACCTGTCATCTTGTTATGTTATTTGGGCCTAACGTTAGGTGTAAATTTACTTAAGCATGCCATAAGGCCTATGGTTGAAGTTAGTGACCCGAATGTCAACCACCCCCAAATATCAATCACCCAAATGTTACCTAGTTATTATACACATCCCTCAGTACGTGGTGACGAAGTTACAACTGAGATTGAGATGGTAATTTTGCAAACTAATCGCCACATTCATGTATAGTTTTGAAGTTGGAAGCTTAACGTTTAATAGACACAAGTCCCAAATAATGGCTTGAAGGTGCAACCTCGTGAAATAGGTATATATGCCACACTGTGGAGTTTAGTGAGACAGTGAATGTCTTCACTCTCGATTCATTAAAGATTATATTCGGGGCTTAGTTTTTTCTCTGAGCACTTAATATGGCCTAACTATTGCAACTAAATATTTTTTTGTTAAATATTTCAGAATAATAAGCTAAAACATGAAAACAAGCATAGCTTACTTGCTTTTGCCGTTTGCTTACTCGGAAAACTTTTGGTCGGCTGTAGGAAAATATTGCTAAAGGAGCACGACGACTGAAAAAAAGCCTCGATTATGTAAATAAATTAGCATGTGGGTTCCAAATCTGGCACAAAAAGTTAGTGTGGGATCCAATGGGAGTAACGTCAAAGTTTGGTATCTACCTTATTATATATCTGTGGAAATTAGCAAAAATTAGCGCCCTCACTTTTTGGTCTAGTGCTCTTCTAAACTGAAATATATACCCATTCAGGAAATTATATGTTAAGACTTAATTCTCTTACCTATCCCTGAATAACTTCTTAAGTAAATTTGCCCACATTTTCATGGACTTTGATTGAGGTGAAGGATTTAAGGGGGTGTGTCACATACCCCTATTCTTGCCCCTGGCTATATCACATACATACTTGTGCAAATATTACATTTCCAACGGACTGTTGTTTACTGAATGCAACTTTCAAAGGACATTGTTCTCCTTATGCACTGTTTCTGAGTAACACATGATGTCAAGCTGTCGTTTAACAAGAAATTGATAGAGGGGATGTTTTTCTTTCCATGACTTCTTTAATTAAGTCAGGAGTGCTGTCATTTCCAGGCTTATTTCCCTGTCAGGATTCTTGAAAGTATTTTACCAAGGATCAATTAATAAAATTTCCCTCAAGGTGATAATGTCAATTTGATTTAATTACCAACTGTCATGTGTTCTTGTAAGTTGTGAAGAAAAAGATAAAAAACTCTCGTTTTACAACATTTATATGTGCAGTTTTGCTACACAGACAAATCTAATCTGGTCATGTATGAAAAGTGGTAATTGACGTGTACATAGTCACACACAGTCGTTGCTACAATCTTGGACAAAACTGTTGGTACACTTACCAGTTTACTGGAAAGTTTATGTGTTATTCTAAATATTGATGTTAAGCTATTTTCTGTTTTCAGCCTCCTTCACCCCCCCCCCCCCCCACTCCCCTCCTCCCCCCACCTTTAGTATTGTGACACTATTTTACTAGGAAAAACAGAGACATGCAAAGCAATTATCAACATTTTCCACTCATTTCACCAACATTGAACGGAGGAACAGGGTGCCTCAATAAGTTTTGTCCAAGATTGTAGTTGTCATGGGCTGGATTTACCTATCAAAAGAGGAAGAAGGGGGAGTCAAAAGTGGGGTGGGGTTAAAACCACAAAATTGTGCTAAGATGCAAAATAATCACCATACAATAGATACAAATTTAGAATAAAGGTGGGGGGGGGGAATGCCCTCTTTGCTCCCCTCAAATTCCGCCTATGATAGCTGTTATTACAAACTTAAGTGAGTGTCTATAGCCTCGGAGAAACCTCATTCTGTGAATTCAGATCCCTAAAATGAGCCATGCAACCGCTATAAAAATGCTTTCCAATATAATAAGACTTTTATTTTTAAAAGCATATCAAAACGTATAAAAATACTAATACATGTAAAGAGAAATAATTTATCTAATAGAAATGACCATCTTGGCTACCTGAAACATATCTCCGTGACTAATCAATTTTAGGCTTTACATCCTGCAAGCTTAAGGACCATTCTCTCTTTTTTCTGCAACCACCCATGCATCCCCCTTCCCCCTCCCCTCCTTTCCCAAAACTTTGTTACTTCGTTTTCAATACAAACTCTTTCATATGATTATCTTAGACATCAAAAATGTAATCTTACTATATATGTATAAGCCAATGGCAGTAATAGTTATTCTTTTTGCCATAATTAACATGACAATTTCAAATATGAAATATAGGTACAGGTGATATGTCTCATTAGTTCTGTGCACTTTTAAATATTCACAGAATTATAGTTCCTTGATGCAAAATGTTTTCAATTGTGAATATAAAACAAGAGTTTCTCTCTTCAAGTGTGGTGTAGCGGTTATCATACATGTCTACTGACCACGAGGCCCTGGGTTCCAGCCTGGGTTTGGTAGACACGCCAGTGCACCACAACTGGTTATCAAAGGCCGTGGACATTGACTTGGTTGTCGATGTTATGTATGTTCATACGTCGTACTTGTGTTCTCGTCGGGGTCGTATTAAGCGCTTCGTGATAGCATTGTTACTATCATAAGCAAATATGCAGGCGACGACCCGTCATTGTAATTGTGTGTTCACTGGTTGTCGTCAAAGAAACTTCAAGCTTAAGGTTCTTTACAAATCCAGCTGTACAAATATCCATTAAGTTGTTATATCCTATTATTGGGGCCCGAGGTTTGTAATCAGGACCTAAATCCTGAAGTTGTTTCAACTGTGTTATACTTTATACAGTAGGCCTGCTTACAGCGCCAGGTGGTAAAAATGAATGTATGGAATATCTGTCAGGCTTATACTGCATGAAAATAACAACATGATGCATATTAGTCAGAGAGAAAATTGGCTTAATTAAGGTAGAGGAGAATATTTCAAATCAATAATCATACTTTTTTTCTTCTTCTCAAAATAGTGAATTATCTTTTGTTTTTCTTGTTTAAATGTGGGTTGAGGTGAATTTGCTTTAATTAAGCAAAGTGAGGTACATGTGTGTAATGTACTGTGGGAGTTCATTTGAGGCAGGTGTCTAATCGTGCACACTAACCATTTTGATTAACAATTGTAATATTACACCAGATTTGATTAAATCACATGAAATTACAGAAGTAAGGCTCAAGATTATGTATTATTTCATGTATTTATATAGGCTTAATGAAATGTTTATCCTTCGAACTCGGAAGGGGAGGGTGGGAGGGGGTGGGTGTGTTGGCAGTGGTCAATTATAGGCTTGCAATATCAGTAAGCATTGTGCAATATTGTCTGTGAAATATAAATATGAACACAGTCAGCTATGGTAACTCTCAAACATAAAGGCTTAAACAGTGATCTTTTTAAAGTGCAGGAGGAGGGGAGAGGGGGAGTGGGTGGGTGGGTGACCGTGAGAGTTATACCTACTATGCTTAAGTCTTTTTTTTAGTTTTAACTTAGTCACATGTACAATATGACGAGGCTATAAAGGACCAAAAATTTCTTGAGTTACAATGTCATTGACATTCTAAATTGAACATTGATTTGTGAACTGAGTAATAGTTGAATTGCAATAGTTATGACAGAGACAGAGCGGGATGGAAATCATGGACACAACACAGATGTACAAAATTAGGAGAGCAGATTATAGAAGAATTGATGTGCGGGCCTTATGTGCCTGCTGGTGCTGAGCAGTTGAGAGATTTGAGGTTAAGTTAAGGTAAATATGTGCTATTTTGTGATTAATGAATAAAATATTTGTATTTTATACAAATAGTACTATTGCATTTCTGTGAATGCCTATTTGAAAATTGCTGTTTGTTATTCTTTCAGTTTGTTATCTATTTATCTAAATAATAATTTGTTTTCCACATTCGAAAACACTCTTACTGGGAGTGGCAGTATCATTGCACAGACATTACAGGTGACATAAGATGCATCAATTTGTTTTCCAACTCCAACCTTCTGAGAACAAATTGGCAAAAATGTTAAAAGAAAAAGAATATAATACGTGTTGTTTGTAGGAGGTTGTGATGTGCAGACTTTAGTTTCTTTTCAAGTTTATTTGCAATAATTAAGTCTGAGATTTTGTTTCTTCCCCCTTCAGCTCAATGTCTATCAAGGCAATCTCCTATTTCATATCAAAATTTATCCCTTGGGAGGAGAAGACAAAAAGTATGTATTCAAGATTCGGTAGGTTAAGCTTTTACAGAAGCTCAATTCAGATGGTAGTCCTTCTGGTTGGTATGTATTTCACCCTAGCAATCCGTACCATTCTGTTTCATCTTATGATGATGATAAGGGACGTCTTTCTTACAGATAGCATCATGTCTTTTTTAACTTTGATCATATTTCTGGCAATTTGTGGTGAATATACAAATTTATCTTATCTCCGTAGAGGGAGGATTTTTGTTTGACTGAGCAGATAAAACATCTGTATTAATTTTGACTCGTTGGGGAAATGAGAGTCTGTTACTTTTGTTAAAGCTATATGATATGCTTGACTGTCCTCAGGGCTTGTAATTAATGTGATCTCTGTATTTACCTTGAAAGATACAAATAATTTATGGTGATAGAATTTTGTATAATGAGTGTGATATTGATTAGTGTGTGTGTGATGTTCCTTTATTTTTGTATCACATACACATTTAAGAAGTAGCAAAAGGAGTTGGCAGGTTTGTTTATTTTGTGAGATTAAAGAATAAATTGGGTAGTCAATCATGTCCATGTGATGTAGGGCATTCATATCTGGAAAAATGTAGTGAAGAAATGAATCCTGCTTTGTTTGTAAGCACTTTTAAACTCATCATAAAACAACTGGCATAAGAAGTCTACAGTATCACTTTGTTTGTTGTTCATAATGTAAATTGTCTTTTTAACTTCTATCATATTTCTGGCAATTTGTGGTGAATATATACAAAATTATCTTATCTCCATAGAGGAATGATTTTTGCTTGACTGAGCAGATAAAGCATACTGATATGTTATAATGACTTAGACTCCTCCATCCCGACACCCTTGATTTTCTCAAAATCAGGGGTAATCCACACTTTTCAAACTGAGAGACTCTTCACAATTCACTTACTAGCAAACAGCTATTGTTACACCATACACAACACAGAGGTAATCAATACCTTCCAATTGAGAGCCTCTTCAGTCTATTCACAGTTCACTTGCTAGCAACCAGCTACTGTTACACTGTACACAATAGGTCATTCATCTTGGGCTCGAGCCACATATCTGCTTTGCAGTGAAGCAAATAAGATTATTCTTTCATGGAGATCTTTGGGCAAAGCCCATGGATAACTGATGGACCATTCTTCTAAAAGAGGGTTACTTCATGGTAATTCTCTTCTGGAAAGTTGGGGGACATGGCCTCTTATCCAAAAAGTGGGGAAAAAGAGGCAAACTTTCCCTCAAATGTATTGAATTTTTAACATTTTTCTGAAAAGTGGGAGGGGGACATGTCCCTCTTTCCCCTGGGAATTACGGCTTACTCTCCCTACTGGACTTGTAATCTTTATATTTACCTTGAAAGATATACAAATGATATGGTTTAAGAAATTGATGGTGATATAATTTTTAGTAATGAGTGTTGATATTAGTGTGTGTGTGTGTCATTGTGTGATGTTTATTTGTTTTATCATGCGCACACTTATTTAATATGTTGCAAAAGGTTGCACGATTCTTGATTTCTTTAAATCAAATTCTTGTGATGTACATGTAGGGCATTCAGATCTGACAAAATTTGTGAAAATCCACACGCATATAAGTCCTAGCTGCAAGTTTGTTTGTAAGGTTTTATATTTGAAGCTTGTATAAAACTGTGAAACATCATCTGGCATAAGGAATCTACTTTATTTTAGTCTGACCGGAAAAAAGTGATTATAAGAAATTAAGTACACAGAAGTATTTTGTTTGTTTCTTAAGGTTCAAGCTTTTTCATACAGCTGTCAAAAAATTACTGGCATAAGGAGTATACTTGATTGCAGTCTGATCTGGAAAAAAAAGTGGGGAAGAATTGTACACAAAAGTTCTGTTGTTTATAAGTATAATACTTAAGTTTAACTTAAAGCTTTTTCATAAAACTGTCAGAAAATGAAAGGCATTATAAAGAAGTCTTGATAATTTTAATGACTTGCACTTTTTTTGTTGTATTAGTCATGATGTAAATTATCGAGAAAAAGCTGAATTATTTTCATTAATTTTAATAATTTAGAAATTATTTTGAGGATAATTTCAGACAGTAACTAAAATAAGAGCACTCTGTGGAGCGCATACCCCACCCCCGTTGCAATTCCAATATGCCTAGAATAATTTTAGAGTTCATTCAATCACAATACCCAATATAATCTACCTCATAAATCCTATAGGTCCATAAAGATTCATCCCCAAGTTTTGATATGTAATGATCATTTGCATTCTGAACACTTGCAGATTATCTTCTGACTGATTCTTCCAAAGCCATATCATTGTTTTCAGTTTTATTAGGGCTAAGCATTCATTGTTTGAGTTCCTTTAAGTTAAGATTCACATTCCATCAGTTTCTATTCATGGCACAAACCATTTTTTTTAAATTTGATTTAATTTTCTTTGAGTTCAGAAAATTGATTGTTGGACTTCTTTTCATTGCATGAATTCATTGTTAACCACATTCCATTGGAAAGTTTAAACTATTTTTTGACTGACCTTACCCTAAGCATCCCCACCCTCAATTTGTGATCTTCCCTTGCACCAATACGTCCCAAAATTAAATACGTCCCAAGTTTAAATTACTTGTTTTTACGCAATATTTAAACCACACATCAAATTTAATCCAAATCCAATCATCAGTTCTTGAGATATTCTAATGACAGATTTACGCTAAAATGTCCCACCCTTCAATTTGGGCCGTTCCACTGTTCCGATATGTCCCAAATTTAAATCACTTCATTCTGAAGCAGTGCCAAAACCACATACCAAATTTATTCAATCATTAATTATTGAGATATCTTGATGACAAACAAACAAACAGACACAGGTGAAAACATAACCTCCTTTCAAATTTTTGGCCAAAGTAATCATGGTTCCATCTTTATTTAACTTGGCCCAAAGCAGAATTCACACACTAAAGTGAACCAAGTACCTTTTGAAAAATAAATGAATCTCTAACCAATTACCCATTGCACTTCCTATACCCAAATCAAAATTTTGAACCAAAGTGAAACTTGCTGTAAGAACACTATTTTTAGTTTTCCCACTTGGACCTAATAACAACCATACATAAACACTGCAGTGCTGGAGCCATGATAGGTTTGCCACATGAATAGCATGTTTTGCATGAAAACAATATCTGCAATTTGATTAAGGAATAAAGTCAAGCTATAATAAGTAAATTAATGACAGTAGATTTGCTATTATAATGTCAAAAAAATAGTCTTTTTTTTATTATCAAATTCCTCTGTTATTATTGTAATTTTCTGTTTGTCAACTATGGTACGAATTTAACTCCTTTACAAATAAGTGAGACTTGGGGAATCTTGAGTCAAAGGAAATTGCTTTCAATGGGAACAAATACTGATTGAAGCCACAAAATCTTTTGAACAGAACATATACATTGGAAAATTTACACCAAGTAACTTCCGTTTTCAGCAATTTCATATACTATCCTATTAAGTACAAACAAAGCTGACATAAAAGCTCCAATTCTCTCTGCAAAACCAATTTGTAGGAAATTAATGTTTCCCTAAATTTATATGTGCCTTTATATTTTTGTTTCACTTTGCTACATTTGGAACTTAAGATGGCAAAAACTAGGCTAAGGATCAATAAATTAGAAAAATATTTCATTCTCTAAAGGTTTTTTTGTGACTTAAAATCCTTAATAGTGACAACAGGAGAAAATTGTCAGTTTTGAATATCCTTGTCAATGAAAAGCTTTTGATTAAGGTCATTTGAGGCCATGCTGGTCACTGGGGAGTTGCCAGCTGTAATTGAAAAGAGAAATTTAAGTCCTTTTTTTTTAAGGGAAAAAAAAAACATTTTGCAAGATGTTGGTCAAAACGACGATACTGGAGAAAGAAAAAAAAAAATGGTCATTAACATATTAGATATGAAAGTCAAAATAACTTATCTATGTTGCACTCTATAATGCTTGAAATGAGTAACTGCAGAATCCAAAGCACTGAGATGAAATTATACAGGATCTAGAATTATAGCACTCTGCAGAGCGCACATCCACCCCTGTCCATTCCATTCCCCAACATAATACAATCTACCTCAGAGACCCTCCACCCACCAAGTTAAAACCCCTTAACACTTGAGTATCATCACCTGTGATTATTGTTTTCAGTTTAATTCAGTCTAAGCATTCATTGTTTGAGCTCTATTCGGGGTAGATTCACATTCCGTTATTTTCTTTCATTGATAGAGACCACTTTCCTTGATCTTCTTTGAGTCCAGAAAATTCATTGTAGGGCTATTGTATGGCATGAGTTCATTGTTCAGCACATCCCAGTGGCAAGTTTCAACTAAGTGTTTATAAATCTTGCCCTAAAATATCTCCACCGCTCCATTTTGCCCTTGCCCTATTCCAATACGTCCCAAATTTTAGTCACTTCTTCCTATAGCAGAAACAATACCACACACCAAATTTGATCTAAATCTAGTCATCAGTTCTTTGGATATCTTGATGACAAGATAATCACCCCCATTTGCACTCTTCCCTTGTTCTAATGCCTCAAATTTTGAGCACTTCTTCCTTAAGCAGGAACAAAACACACACTAAATCTAATCAAAATCCAGAGACCACTTCTTGAGATATAATGATGACGAACAAACTCACGCTAAAACATCTACACCCCTCCCTCATTGCCCTTCCCTACTCCAATACGTCCCAAATCTAATCACCGCTTCTTAAGACACTAACAAAACCACACACTAAATTTAATCCAAATACAGCCATCAGTTCTTAAGATATCTTGATGACAGACAAAATGTCCCCACCCCCCCATTTTACCTTTCTTCTGTTCCAATATGTCTGAAATGTTAATGACTTCTTCTTTAAGCAGTAACAAAACCACACAGCAAATCCAATTCAAATCCAATCATCAGTTCTTGAGATATATCTTGATGACAAACAAACAAACAGACAAATAGAGACAAAAACATGTCCCCACCCCTCCTTTTTCACCCTTCCCCTGTTCCAATATATCTTATGTTTAATAACTTCTGCTTTAAGCAGGAACAAAACCACACACCAAATTAATCCAAATCCAATCAGTTATTGAGATATCTTGATGAAAAATGTACAGACAAACAGGGGCGAAAACATAACTTCCGTCTTACTTTGTTTACGGAGGCAATATGCAATATCTCAAAGGCAAAAAGCTACCCTGACAAAAGTTTTATACTTTTAAAAGTTGGCTGGAAATGTTTATAATGCTGAGGCATATGTTTTTCAGCAATTCACACCACAGTAGTGTACATCTTCTTCATTTTCAGAACAAAACATTTACATGTAACGTAAAGTTATCTGCTTTTCTGCTTCCAATAAATTGAATGATGGGTATTAAAACTAAATGTAAAAAAAAAAGGTGTCCTGTTAATTCTACACATATCCAATGAAGATAAGGAAAATCCCTGAAAATAGGATCAAAAAATTCAAAAAATTGAAGGGAACTTTTGATGAAGAAAATTTAATGAGATTTAAAGCAAATTTTCCCAAAATGAAGGAAAATTCTCCTAAATGAAGGAAAAGGAACTTACTTGAAATTAGAAGCAAATTTCTCGAAAAAGGAAGAATATTTTCTGAAATTAAAGGAATTTCCTGAAAATTTAGAAATTGTTAATGAAAATGAAGCAAGCTTCCCGAAAATTAAAGCAAATTTCTATAAATGCAAATTCTCGAAAAAGGATGGAAATTCCCTATAAATTGAAGAAAAAAATCAGAAAATGAAGGAAATTTCCTTGAGATTTAAAGCAAATTTTAAGAAAATATGAAGGATTATTGCAGAAATGTGAAATTTTCCTCAAATGAAAGAAAAATTGAAGAAGCTTCCCAAAAATGAAGAAAATTTCACAATAATTAGCAAATTTCCCAAAAATGAAAGCAAATTTCTTTAAAAAGAAAGGAAATTTCTCAAAAATTAAAAGAAAAAAAAATGAACCTTGAAGAAATTTAAAGGAAATTTCCCCCCAAATGAAGAAAATTTCCCGAAAAGAGTGACATTTAAAAAAAAAATTGAAGTAGAATTCCAGAGTCTGTTACTTAATGTAACAGACATTAAGTTGAGTTGACAATCTTAATTTATTATGTGTTATCTAAATATAGTCCTTTCATGGGGATATTTTACTGGGAAAAAAAGCTTACCACTGGGGGAAATCATAAGAAGTGGGAGGAGGGGGGGGGGGGGATCATCCTCCCAGTTAGTATCTTAAAATAATATTATAGATGCAATTCAGAATTATTTTTTAAGGATATAAGTTTGATTAATATATAAGCTTTGCATGCATTGCTGCAATTTGACAAGCTCTTTTCTTAAAAGTAGATTTTATATTCTGTTCTCATTTTTATTTGGAATTAATGTTAAATATATGTTTGTTTTTTTCTTCAAGTTTCTGAGGCAATCTCTTGAGTTGTTGCATGGTGAATTTGACTGGCATGCAGTGAGATTTCATTGTAGGTTAATTTGCACATAATAAGAACCTGTATAACACAAGCTCAACAAGCCGTTCTTTTTGGGAAGACAGCCCTTACAGAAATAGCGAACTAGCTCTATTAAGCTCACTGTAAACCTGCAATTATTTTGCTGCAAGTTCACAGTTGGAGTCTCACACATTCAGAAATTGTCTTCATTTCAATTAACAATTTCTCAAACTCCTTTCGCTTTTAATCATAGCATCAAATTATTGCACTGTTACAGTAAAGCAATTATCATTCAAAAATATTATTTAACATTTCCCAATAAGTAGTTTTTAATAAATCTTTCAAAAGATTTAAAGAAATAAATTTCTTGAGATTCCTTTGCTGAGCTCAAATCTTTTGATTTTCCAATGGATCCCTATCACATCAGCTAATTAAATTGATACACTTTCCAATCTCCTTAATGGGTGGGACAAGAATGATTCTTCTTCTACTTTGTTCTGTGTCAATCAAGGTGGTTTCAAATACTTACATTTATTTCTTCAATTGTTCATGTAATTGCAAATTATCTGACAGGGTTTTGTTAACATTTATTTACCTCCGGTATTTCTCTCTAACAAAATTAATGCATTGTTTTAATAAGTTACGGAAACAGGTGAAGACCAACTGGCAGTCTTTTGATTTTCCAATGGATCCTATCACATCAGCTAATTAAATTGATACACTTTCCAATTGCCTTAATGGGACAACAATGATTCTTCTTCTACTTTGTTCTGTATCAATCAAGATGGTTTCAAATACTTACATTTATTTCTTCAATTGTTCATGTACCATGCAAATTATCTGACAGGAGTTTTGTGAACATTTATTTTACCTCCGGTATTTTTCTCTAACAAAATTAATGCATTGGTGTAATTACTTACGGAAACAGGTGAAGACCAACTGGCAGTGCCTGTGTATAACATATAAAAAGAAGAAACTTTATCACTGTCTGAGGTCTGCTAGGCCCCAAAGAAAAGTGTAGAATTGTTTTTATGTTTGAACTACTGGAAATCAGTTTTTATTCATATATCAAGCCGGAGTTAAGTCGGCTAATTTCTTTGCCTCAGAGAAGTTGAGCCTGATTTACTAAGTTAAAACTTAAGGGGTTTGTAACATGTGGATATGTTGAAAACTGGTTTTGTCTATCAAATTTTAACCAGAGAAGGATTTTTAAATTTAATTCAAGTGTTTGCTGTTTGAAATTAGAGTATAAGAAAGTACTTCAAATCTTACAAAATTCTTTTCAAAAATGTATTATTCACCATCTCAGAATTTGTTCCAAATTGGTACAAAAATTATCCTGATTTTGCACCTAAGGAGGTAGCTTTTTAATATTTTTTTGCAGTGTGTGGATTGGTAACAAATTTATCTTGCTATTTTAAGCATTTCATTACCACGGATGTGCGAGTTTTAAAATAATAATAAAAACAAAATTTGAAGTTCTTGCGATAAAATAGGAGGAAGAATGGTAGAACTGTGAAATGATGTGAAATCTTTATACAAATCAATTTACACAAGTAAAGTCGCATAATCAATTTATCTCTTAATTTCTTTCTCAAGTTCCAATATTATCATGCAATTCCTTTTTATTGATTGTGTAATACACCGATATTAGTAAAAAGATGTGTGCTGAAATGGTCTACAGTTGTTTTTCCAAAGTTTGAATCTTCAATACGTTTTTTCTGACTTTTAGGGTAGATCGTGGAACTCTTTCATATTAAAATAATATACAAAAAAATGATCCCCCCTATCCTCAGGGGTGTAGCGGTGTGATTTTTGTTGGGAAAATGTTGACTTTGTCGGGAAATTTTCACCAATCTTTCCTAATGAGATAAACAATCAGAAATGAAAGCCATGCCAAAAAAAAAAGTTCTGTCGGGGAAATTTGAACTTTGTCGGGAAACTTAAATGTTTAGAACCCTAAAAACGAAACTTCATCAACTCATGTTTATCACTAATCAATGCACAGTTACATTTCTTTGTACTTAATTTACAGAGAAAAAAAAATTCACATGATTAAACACATCAACTAACTCCTTGTCTGTAAAAGACTGCAGATCTTGTTTTCAACTTGTTGAATTGAATCACAATTGAAGCTATTGTTTCAACCAGTTTTATAATATAAGAGATCAGATAACGCCCTCTTCCTTATATCCATGGCAACTTGTGGCTCTGCAAGTTGGTAGAGGATCTCCTGAGTCCCACTTTTCATCAACAACGTAAATTTTGTTTATCAGAATGGTATAAAATATCATAAAAAAACCCTGGTATAAACAATTACGAGAAAGCAAGTTTTGTCATGGTTAGGATGGAGAAAAATGCAAAAAACTTGTCAGAACTAAGTTACAATGTGGACTGTGTAACCGACAATTTGATGATGACCATCGGAACATCCATAATGTGAAATATCATAAGATCTATTTTCAAAAGGAGTGCATAACATAACATAAGATAACATAACAAATTACAGGCTAAGAAGGTTTAGTCACCCCATAAAAAGCCCAAACTACCACCACCACTACTACAAAAAAAAAAATAAAGACGCCCAGAGTTAGTAAAGAATTTATCAATGTTGACTTTAAAGTTGTGAACAGAATTGGAGCTAGCTACCCACTCAGGCAAACCATTCCACTCATTAACAACTCTTTGCGAATAGCTTAAATGCCAAATATCTTTCCTTGAAAAATTTGTGGTCAACTTCAAACTGTTATCACGTGTCACATGAGGATTAGCTGAAACATGCAAGAAATAACAGGAAGTCAAAACATCACTACCAGATAGGAACTTAAAAACCTGAATCATATCGCCACGTACTCTTCTCAACTCAAGCATGGTCAAACCAAGAATTTGCAACCTAGATTCATAAAAGAGATTCCATACTTCGAGAATAAGTCCAGTGGCTCTTTGCTGAACTTGCCTCAAAATGAACTTATCCTTCTCATAAAAGGGACTCTAAGCCTGAATAGCATACTCAAGGTGAGGCCTACCTAACTGCTTATACAAATTAAGAACAACCTCTCTACCAAAAAAACAAAATTTCTTCTAATCAAACCAAGCATCCTATTAGCCCTTGCAGCTGCTAAAGCTAGCACACTGTTTATAAGGCTTCAGATTGCTAGTAATGACAACACCTAAATCCCTTTGTTGATCAACACAACCAAGATTTGAACCATTCATGCAGTAATTAAAAGCCAAATTGCTTTGACCAAAATGAATAACTTTGCATTTATCAACATTGAATGACATCTGCCTCGTTTGGGACCAAGAAACTAACTTATCCAGATCAGTTTGCAAAAGCGAAGAATCCCTAGCATCATCCATGACTTCTCCTTAAAAATTTGTTCCAGCAATTCATAACCATAAACTTACTGTAGCAAATAATAAGACCACTTATCTTAATCAAAATAACCACTCAACCACACAATAAGGGCTTCATCCATTGCTAATATGATACTCAACACCAACTTCCACAACAACCCAGGACCAACAGAAGAACTAGCACAATGGAGCCATTGATAAGGGAAATTTGATTCTAATTGCTTGTGGTTTTCAGAATAAAGAAAATAAGGGGGAAAAGTCTGACTCGATCTGCTTATATCAGGTCGGGTCTGACTGTTGAAATTCTAAGGAGCATAACAACTGATGTCAACAATCCCGTACAATTAGTGTAATCAGCAAATTTACAAATCCTGGAGCCAAGGGAATACAATATCATTAATGAAGATTAAGAAAAGAAGCGACCCAATACAGAACCCTAAGAAACACCACGTGTAAGCTTCTTCCATGGAGATAATTCACCATTAACAACAACTCTTTGTGACCTGTCAACTAACCAAGATTATATCCAACTGACACACTTTCCCTCCACACCAAGTGCCCTTGTTTTCATCATGAGCCTGCCCAATGAAACCTTATCAAATACTTTTTGGAAATCTAAATAAATAACATCCACATTATGACCAGAATCAACTAGTTTAGTAAGATCACCAAGAAACTCTAATAAATTAGAAACACAAGACCTCTTAGGTAAGAAACCATGCTGGGACAAATTCAACAAACCATTGACCAGTAAATGATCTAGTACAACACCTTTAACAATGGACTCCATGTCCTTGAACACAAAACTAGTGAGACTCACTCGCCTATAGTTACAAGGCAAACTGTGGCCACCCTTTTTAAAAAAGGAGTGACATTAGCAATTCTTTAATCACTAGGAACAACACCAACATCAAAGCACTTTGAAAAAATACTACTCAGGGGAACAGAAAGAACATCTGAACACTCACGTAAGACAGCAGGATGCATACCATCTGGAACGGGTGCTTTATTTGAGTTCAAACCCTTCAGCTTCTTAGACACCACATCAAGTAGAGAGCAACATTCTTTTTTTTTTAAAAGCACTTTAGTATATCTTATCAAACCCTTTGTGAACTTTTCATGATCCTTATACCTAGCAAGCTCCAGAGAACACCCACTGTGTTTATAACAATGCCACAACTTCTTATTTTTCCGAACAGTCCTGCAAAACTTCCCGAGACATCCACACTGGCCGATTACACCTACAGACTTTCTTTAATGGGACAAACCTATTGACACCCTCTAAAACTATAGTTTGGAAAACATCCCATGCTTTAGAAGGATCTAAGTCACAGAGCAAAGAAGTCCAATCGAATGACAAATTATCCTGAAGTGCAGCAAAGTCAGCATTTTTAAAATCTAAAACCAATTTATTAGCTGGAGAAACCTTTGTGAAATAATACAGATCAAAACTAATGAGGTCATGATCACTACACTCTACCTTACCGCTACTTAGCTCATTTCTATAAACCATACTTTCTTCACTACTGAAAATCAAATCAAGACAATTACTACCACGTGTGGGAATCAACATATGCTGGGTGAAAAAGCAGTCAGATACAGCTTCCAGAAAATCTTTACCATGTGGACCACTAGTACAAAGATTCAAATCAATGTCTGGAAAATTAAAGTTCCCAAAAACAATAACCCTCCTAGAAGCAACTTTTCTGAAGCAGTCAAGCAATTTCTGATTGTTCTCAGGACACGAATTTGGTAATCAATACAACCACTGAACAACCAACATCGCCATCAACAGTAAGCTCACACCATAGGCAATTTGAAAAACCAAAAGAAAACTGAGCAGTCCTATCTAAACAATTAAAACTGTCTTTCACAAACAATAAAACACCACCTCCTCTACCATTGAGAGTATCTAACCTGTCTTGCCTGAAAACTAAGTAACCTGGAATATGAACCTTTGAATCACTAATTTTACTATAAATCCAACTCTCAGTAATATTAATTATATCAGGTCTACTAATTGAAACTTCAGCCAGAAGCTCATCACGCTTATTCAAAATAGTATAAACATTGAAAACATAACCTTACATCTACTACTAGAACAATCCTTATCCCCAGAAACCTGCCTGACAGGTGGGTTTAAACTCTCACCTTTGGTGTAAAGGACTCAGATCCTTAATTGCCTTATTGACACCCCTAGCAAGAACACAGCACCTTTAGTTTAAAGGACTCGGATCCTTAAATGCCCTA
The DNA here is from genome assembly GCA_020152595.1 of Chiridota heheva. NCBI lineage: Eukaryota > Metazoa > Echinodermata > Holothuroidea > Apodida > Chiridotidae > Chiridota > Chiridota heheva. The sequence goes on along the minus strand of JAIGNY010001799.1, from coordinate 680,047 downwards.
TTGACACCCCTAAAAAGAACACAAGCACCTTTCATAGCTAAATGCAAACCATCTCTCACGACCAAATCAACCTGAGATTCAAACTTATGCCAGAAATTGACAAAACCAAATTCAAACAGACGACAAATACCATCTAGCCAACTATTGATCAACAACATATTATCTATCATGAAGGAACTACCCCTACGCGGCAACAGACCAACAACTAGAACTCTACAACCTGTGTCCTTCAACTTGAATAACAAATCCATGAAACTACGCCTAACAGAATCAACATTTCTCCTTGAAATATCATTTGTACCAATTGAAACCACGACGGTATCTTCACCCTTACATAAAGTCTCAATAAAAAAACTATATCATCAACCCTAGCCCCTGTAAGACACACCCTAATCCTTCTTACGATCTACTCCACAAAACTTTGTGTCAACATACCTAACAAGTGAATCCCTATCCATTGCACCTTATTCCTACAGAAACCGCAGGCAAAGTACTGTACCAGACGAACCAACAACCTCATGACCAATGGTACCAGTACAATCATCAACTACAGACAACAAGTGTTTGTAGAGATAACCCATGGCAATACAAAGCAAACAATTTGTGGGTCAATAGTTATGACAAAAACCTAAAATAAAATGTATTTTGCATTTTTTCTTCTTCTGTAGTTCAAAACAAATGGTACCTAAATGAATGCTGGTGTTTTAGTTTTGAAACAAAAAGTCCCCATGAAAAATGGAAACGTATAGGGGCCTAAATATTTAAGTTTCCATGCTCTTTTGGGGTGATATTGTAGTGTAAATCTGTAATGATTTTAGATAGCCATAAAATGTCTCAAATTGAACCCCAACCGGGGCTTCACCCCTGGACCCCACTAGGGGCCATAAGGCGGGCCCATAGATCCCATGCTGTTTTGGCTACTGCTTCATGCTAGCATTGACACCTGCAGTGTCAAAGATTTTGTCGGGAAATATTCTTCACACCCCCAATACATTTTCTTAGCTACGCCGCTGCCTATCCTACTTCAATGTTTTTACCAAATCCCCACCTCCCCCTTGCTCCCCTCTTAACATTGTCTGAACAATTTGATGTGAATTTGAACAGTTGAAGCAGAAATGACAGATTTTTGGCATAAAATGCAATGCTTTTCATGAACCTATTTTCTATTGTATATTTATTCCACATTAGAAATCACAAATGCTGGAAATCCCACCCCGAGCTTCCCTGAACCCTACCGGCCAATGGCCTCCACCACATGGGCTGCTTGTTCTATAATCAGGCTGAATACTCTTCATTAGAAAGGGCCTCCCAACCCACTGCAGTGCAAGGCCCCTACCAAAGTTACCTCACTGATAAAACATTGATAAATCACCAATACTGTCTTTTTTTGTAGGTCGTTTCAACCTCTTTTAACAACTTTAGTAGATTAATGTAATTTTTTGATATTGTCATATTTTTCAAGATGCTTCCTGTTCCCCTATCCTACTACAATGTATTTTCCAATATCCGCCCCCTCCCCCCTCCCTGCACCATGTCCATTCTTAACTAACACTGCCTGACGAATTTGCAAAATGGACCAATTGACAGATTTTGAGCATAACTTTTCAATTTGTATTTTGCTTTTTACAAAATAAGCGCAAATTTAGACAACCTTGGACAAAACTCTTGAAATCAGAAATGCTGGAAATAATTTTCTGTTCCATCTTCAATCTCTACTCTTTCAATAGTGATTAATATTTTGAAATTTTAAGGACATTTGTATCATTTCATTGACGCCACCAGTGTCCCCCTCCCCTACCTCACAATATTAATTGTCTTTTCCTCCCCTCCCCATTCAATGTTGGCCGTTGTTACTGTTTTTCCTGGAAATGACATTAAGAAATAAACAAATTCAACATTGAAATGGGGGTTTGGGGGTAGGGGTTTCAATTCTCGGAAAAAATATAAAAAAACATAACACTATAACAGATTTAGTTCTCAAAAAGCTGAAGTGTTCCAACAGTTTTGTCCAAGATTGTAGCTTGGAGGTTTGTCACATTTCTTAAAATGCATTAAGAATTTATTGCTTTTAACTCTTCGTTTGATCTTGTTTTTATTTCTGGACTTTCCTGATGCTCTGTATATAATACTGAAATGTTTGCGAAGAGGACTTTGGAAGAAACAAAATAGTGAAGAAAGAATTCAAAAATCTTCTTCGTTAAGGAGATATTCGAGTTTAAAGTTTGGTATAATTTGTGTTGAATTGACTGAAATCAGACTAGTCGTGACATCTCATCCTCAGATTCCTCAAAGTCTATGTATTATGTCATATTTTGTACTGTTATCTTGTGCGCTAAAACCATTGGTTGTGTCAGCTTTGAAAGTAGTTTAACAGAATCTAGTAAGGTCAATCCTAATTTAACAACTTGAAGAATGTTCAAGCAAGTTTAATTCAAATAGTAAAAAGTGAAATATAAAATATTCTTTAAGATACATTAGCAATTGTAAAGAGGATTAGGGCGACAGCCTTCTATAGCTTTCAACTTGAATATCTCCTTAATGGAGTAAGGTATTAAAGTTGCCTTCTTACCATTTTGTTTCTTTTAAAGTCCGCTATCATATGAGATAAAACTGCTTGACACCTGAACTAATCCTTTAAAAGGGCACTGTGTAAACATTCATGAAATTTCAATGAGCAATACAAGGTTTGCAATCATGTCCTTTTTTATCTGTGTTTATATATACACATAGGAAATCATTGACCTAATTTTTAACATCACTTGAAAGAATAAAAAAAATTAACCATTTTTTTGGGTGTGAACCAGACTTATTTCTTTATTCATGCAAGAAGTACATCTTTATGAGCTTGCTTATAAGGTCACGGGCATCTAATTTTCAGACCAGAATCCTGCTCAAACAGATCAGAAATACATAATATGTTCATTCAAGCGAGGCATTAAAGGTGTCATGATATACAGTAATAAAGCTTCTTTTTTCAAAATGGATTTCTATTGTAAAATGGACTGGAATAAAGCCTTCACATTACCATTATACTTTTTTTTGATGCTTGATAAATTCTGTACCAGAATAGCTAACACAATTTTTGTTTTCTATTCTGGTACAGAGTGTATTAAGCATCAAAAAAAGAGTATGAAGGCTTTATTTCAGTCCATTTTTACAATAAAACCATTTTGAAAATAGAAGCTGTTTAATACACTGAACCAAGAGACACCATCTCAGACAGGCATGAATTAATTTTCATTCTCATTACAAGTATCATAATGGAAAGTTACAACTTTTAAGGGGCCAAATGATTTCCTTTTGTGACCTTCATTTATATCAAGGTCACAAAAGATTGATCTTTTCTCATGTGAAATTGTAGGTGCTAGAATTTTACATTAAATCTAACAAAAATATATATGCACATATGTCTTATAATTATTTTAGACAAATTTGCGCCATTTAGGGTATAAGTTATAATACTGCATGTGCACTGAATTTTAACCAGCAAAGCTATAGTATGGATTATCTTGTGGTTTGAAACAAGCATGCTAAAAGCTTCTCTTTAAGCTTACCTGCACCCGACACTTGAGTTAATCCTGAAAACTCAGGTATGACAATTACCGACCCTACTTCCTGTTCAGTGTATTGTGTTTCCAGTCCAGACAATCATTGTTTATCTGTCATTCCCATGCACACCACAGCCAAGTAGCCCAAGGCTATTAATGTGTATAAGATTACACAAAGCCAGAGCTGAATAATCAAGGCACTGTTGTGATTGAAATCACTCATTCCTGTTAGGTGTCTTAGTGGGAGAAATTTGTTTTCAAACTGGTGATAAAAAGCTGTGTATCATAATGCCTGAGATAATAATGTGCATTAACTGTGAATGATTGATGGACCATTTCTCCTAAGGAAAGATATTGCTTCATGAGAAGGAACATTATCATTTTGATTTTAATGTTTTGCAAGCATGCTGCATGCTAATATTTCTGTGGTGGCTCTAATCAAATTAAAGATACTATTGTCATCAAAATGCAAACCAGCAATTCAAGTATATTTACCAATGTAAGTAACATCAATATTGTTGTTATATATATTAGTGCAAACCACACTCTCGCTACATGGTGACCTAAACTCAGTTAAGGACAAAAAAATTTCAGATTATACCTGATGCAATGCTTCTATCAATCGTCATTTCAAATATGCCGTCACATTTACTCTAATGCAGGAAGGTTATACTGCTGGACTGTCAACTTAATTTGAATGCTGAGAATAAAATATAAATCATCCTTTAACACCCATGAAGGCCTGCAGCAGAGGCATAGGAAGCGGGTGCTGGAGGAAACTTGCCCACACCTTACCCCCACCCCGCAAAAGGATTTCACATTGCTGGTTGAATGCTTTCTCCCTGGTTGGAAGGTGAAATTGGTAAATTATTACATAAACTTAAAAATTGATAAATTTATCAGGAAAATTGCCCAAAATGTCCTAGTTGAAAACTGGCCAAAATGTCCTAGTTGAAAACTGGCCAAAATTGAAGACAAATTCCTGAAAATGAAGGAAGTTTTCTGAAAATGAAGGAAATTAACCGGATATTTAAGTAAAGGGTATTTCCGAATAAGCGGCAACTTTTGCCATGGAAACTTAATTTACCAGTGCAATTTTTCTGCTTGTTACCAGGATTATTTGACCCCCTTCCCCTAAAATGGTCACCTCAACACCTACAATCATAATTTGGGGTTAAATTATGCTTAACAGATCACATCTTTTAAATATTTTAATCAGCCGCACCAATGAAAGCAATGAGGCAGGCACAATAATTAACCTGTCTGAGTTATATGATTGACAGCCTTTTCAACCAATCACCTCATGAATTTGCCTAAGAACAAAACTGCATAAGTGTGGCAAACATCATATGCAGTACTGATATAGTACAGCTAACTAGCATCACACGCTTTATGTAGTCAATGCAATTTACTGTACAAAACACTAACATTTCTGCACACAGATTGAGTGACAGCAAAATGGTGACCATAAATTGTGCTTACGGGCCTGTAAATCTGATGTTACCCAGAACAGCTACCAAACTGAATTGTGTTTATTGCTTTTGCTAAAACTTGCAAAGGTCCAGAGAAGTGCCATAAATGGATCAAAGCTTGCAGCAGGCCTCGCGAACATCTAAATGTCAATGCATTGGTAATGCACGATTGAAGATTTGAGGTTTGTTTGCCCCACCTAGTTACTGCATTACTATGGTGGGTGTGGCTTATTTCGTAACTCAGAGACATTGCTCTGAATGTGCAGGAATTCCTCACAAATATCAAAGAGCCTCTGAAAGCCTAAGGTCATCAGCATCATTTAGCTGTAGGCTGTTTGCTAAATTTTAAGCTAAAATATCGTGATAAACGTCAGCTGGGGCCCTTAGTTTTTCTGACGTTGTTCTGTATCTTTTGCTCTCCATTGTCATTTTTAATTGATTTTCCAAAAAGAAAGTTTTTTTTTAATCACTTTGAAATAAGGGTTCCCAGAATGTTCTTCATGATCACTGGCTGTTTTCAATTGAATTGCTCTTCTACATTTAGAATTAAATAACTGAAGAAATATTTGAGGCTTTTGATCAAAATGGAAATATTGGACATTTGATGTAAAGTGATGATCCTTGTATTGGAGGCCAGATGCATTTCTTTGGTTCACGTTCTAGATACAAAGTGCCATCTAATGTTGCACATTGAAATATGAGCAACGAGATATCTGTTTCAAAAACTTTGATATGAACTGAAAGAATTGGAAATTGAATGAAAATGATATAAAGTATCCTTGGATGAGAGGCCAGTGGTGTAATTTTAGGACAAATTGAGTGGTAATCGTTTTTTTAAATTAATTGACAAGTTCAAGAAGACAAAGACCCAGGGTGTATTTTGAACTATTTTTGCTCTATTGTGGTGGTAATGTTTTGAGAGATGAAACATACAAGAGATCTTTTTCAAAAAAGATACTCTAGAATTGATTGAGCAAGTGAAAATAATCTCAACTTCCAGCTTCCCCATTTACAAATAAACAAAATATGTCCATGCATGCATGCTCTTTTAAAAGGTATACGCCACATACTTGGATTAACGAAAATGAAAGCACTTAAATAATCATTCTGAAGTAAAGAAGTTCCAATTGAAAGAGTTGGTTTGGATCTAAATAGGGAAGAAATATGAATTTTCTGTCAAATTGAATGGAATCAGAGATATAAATATCAGCGTACTTCAATATATTCCTTAAAACTTATCATTTTCTTTGTGAAAATTGTTTTTAGTGGATTAATATTTCCAGATAGTATGAAGTCCATTATTGAAGGAATTTGAAGAGGAACCTTTACTAATTAAGCTGAATACCATCAGAGATCTGTTTTCTTTAGTGTTCAGAGCTTACCAGGGGATCCACCCCCTCTTCTAAACTGTTAGTATGTGTAACACTTTATTCTTTATTACCACTCTTTTCATTAATTGATATCAGGTCTGATTATTTAACAGACTGTATGTTACAATACAATGTTAAACTGCTCCATGGTCTGCAGTTTATGGAGTGATGAGATCTACTGCGAAGCAGTAAGAGTAATGGATATCTTTTAAAGTAAACCCAAATGTGTTGGTGATAGAGGACAACCGTACCTGGCTTTATATAGCCTAAGTATCATATGCCAAGTTATAATCAGTGTTTAAAAAACAAAATAGAGAGTATCGCTTTCATTTGAAGTTTTTTTGTGAATTGTAAGTACGTCATGTTTGTTGAATATTAATATTTTTTGTGTTAAGGGCCAGTTAAGTTTTGAAGTTTCAATTCCTCCAGTCTGAAGTTTTATTTCCTTCAGTCTGAAGTTGTTGTGCATTCTGAGCTGTAAAATTTTACCTAATAATCAAACTTTCTTTTCTGTAATTGTTTGTACTTAAACATAAGTTGTATGAAAAGAGAATGTGCATTTTACCTGTCTGGGGCCAGTGATATAGCTTTTAAATGATTTTATTTTATTTTATGAAATTCGAGAAGTGGAAATTGGAGGAAAGGTGACACCAAGTGTCTGTTGACAGAGGCCAGTCTTCTGTCTTTTTCACCAGCCTCTGAGAGTTTTGGGAACTATAACATTGAATAACCCATTTATCTCATTTAGAGCCATCTTTTTGCACTCTTATTTTTGTGAGACAAACTGATGAACATGTACGTTCCTCCTGTATAGATTTGACCTTGAATTACTTTATGTTGGCAATCGATCTCTAAAAGTATTTCAAAAGTATTTTTGCTGTCCAGTGGGGTGTGCCTTTTCTCCTCAGCATGATGCTCCCTTATCATACGGGATAGATATGTCAATATGTGTAAATTTTGATGTGTTTCAACAATAAATTGGTATATTTCAAGAAATGGGGAAATTTCAGTGAATTCATTTCAAGAAAGTGTAATTTTTGGTGCATTCCACAGAAAAATGTGGGTAACATTTGGTGCAGTTTAAGGATAGCGTTGGACAAGTCAATGAATGAGAAAATTCATATTTGGAGCATTGTGCCCTTTTTTAGTATGCTATATAGACCAAACCAGTGACATTGTCATTTTAGAAAAAAAATTCCTGATAGATCAAAAACTATAAGAGTGTTTCCTTCTTTTAAAGAAGTTTTCTTCAAATCTTGGTAGAACTTTACATTACCATTTGATAGCATGAAATTATAGTACACTCAGCTAAAGGATTAGTTCAGTATATGAAAGTTCTTATATGAAAGAGGACTTTAAAGAAACAAAATGGTGAAGAAACTACTTCAATAAGATCTTATTCTGTTATTCAAATTTAAAGCTCTGTCTCATCTGTGTAAAAATGATTAGTGGTGTACAAGTAAGTCTATTATAGGCGGTTGCCATGCTATCCTCTCATTTTTAACAAGTGTCAATGTATTTTGAGGAAAATTGATTTAACTTTTTGACTTTCTGAGTTATTTTCCTTCCTTTCTTCAGGTGGTGAATTATAATTACCTCTACTAGATTCTGTTTTTTTATTTTCCTGACATATCAAATGATTTTTAAATCACAAAATCTCAAAAACTAAAATATGATATAATACAAAAAGAATGAGGAATCGGAGGTTGTGACATCACAACCATTCTGATTTTAGTCATTTCTACACAAATGATACATCATTTTTGATTTAAATATCTCCTTAATAAAATAGGATTTTGAATGCTTTCTTCACCACTTTGTTTCTTCTGAGTTTCTCTTTCACTATAAGATGAACTTTAAACAAAATTACAACATATTTTCTCAGTATAATCTTCTATCTTGAAGATGGATTCAATTAAAAAAGTTTAACGTGGGCTTCTTCGGTCTCCTTTGATACCAAAGTAACCAATAAAAGACCACCGCTCAAGGGTTATAAAAAGTCTTCATATTCTGAACATTTTTTTCTTTCCCTTTTAATTTGCCTAGCTGTGTGAACTTGAATGAATTTTCCTAGCTACGTGAATCAGTTATTGATCCACTCTTGATAATTATTTGACCCGAATTCCATAACTCTTCCTGGAAACATTTTAAATCATGCTGATTTTATTTTTTCTTATTCAGCTGCTTGAACACTTAAATACAGGGGCATAGATGCTGGGAAAATTACTTCTTTGCATTTCATGGTGCTGTAATAAAATGTGATATTTGTCCAGGCGTATCGCAATTAATGGAATATTGATTTGATTCACAGCTGGGTATCTGCATGGTTTAATAATCAGTTGTGAAAATTCTTGTAAGTTATGTCCCACAATATAATTTTCAATTGAAGAGATATTCTTGGGTTATAACACAGACAATTATTAACTCAAGAATAATGTCAATGGCAGATCTTTGGGAATTCCATGCTCAATTAGGATGATGAATTAGTCACATAACATAATTCTCCTCCAAAAAGTGGGGATTGGCGCTGTACCTAGACTTTTTTGCAGGGGGAAAAAAAACATTTAAACAATTCCGAATCCAATATACCAAAATTGTTGGAAATTTTGAGGGAAAATTGATTAAGTCAAATATAATTTTGAGCAAATACTTCAGAAATTTTTGAGGAAAAAGTCAATATTTTGTGCAAAAAATTAAAATTTTAGAGGGAAATGTTGGATATAGTTAGCAAAGAATTGAAGAGATTTCGAAAGAAAAGTAGGATATTTTCAGGAATTTTTTAAAGACATTTTTAGGAAAATGTCGGAATTATTGAGCCAAAAATCCTTTAAAGAATTTTGAGGAAAAGCTTTAGAAAATTTGAAGAAGAAGTCCGATATATTGAGCAGGAACTTCAGACATCTGAAGGAAAAACGAAGGAAATTTGGTGATTCTAGACCTAATCTAAAAATTTGGTTTCAGCAATTTTGATTTTCCCAAGATCATGGCTGGTATTCAACTGAACGTAAAGTCATACTATACCTGATTGCCATCAGAATTACCAACATTTCTGAGTTTTGGGAGAAATAAATTACCAAGGAGAATGTTCCCCTCCCCCTTCCCCTATCCCTCCCCCCTTCCCCCTCTTGTGGCAGCTTAAAAGAGATTAACAGTTCACCAAGATATGCATCCTAACTCCAAGCATTTCAAAGCAAAATATATATTTGCTCCAAAACTATAATGTATATTTTACTTTTGTTATCCTGCCAAGGATTATTTCTTTGCATTTTATGGTGCTCTACTAAAATGTAATGTATGTTCAGGTGTATCACAATTAATGGAATATTGATTTTGTTTACAGGAACTGAGTATCTGGTTTAATACTCAGTCATATAAATTCCTGTATTTTATGTCCGTACAGCAAATTTCAATTAAGAGATGTGTTCGATCCTGTGTTAAAATGCAGAAATGTACATTTATTAACTCAAGGAGAATGTAACTGGCACTCTTTGTTAATTCAGTATATATCCCATGCTCAAGGAATGATGACTTGGTCATATGACGTGATTCTTCTCCAAAAAAATGGGTGTGTAAGAGGGTGGGGAGTTTAGGTGGAGCTTTACAGAGATCAACATTAATCAACATAGACATCCTAATTCATCCGAAGATAGATTCAATTAAAAAAAAAAGTTCGGTCTTCTTTGATACCAAAGTAACCAATAAAAGACAGCTTGCAGTTGGGATATAAAAATTCTTCATATTTTGACCATTTTTCTTTTCCGCTCTTAATTTGCCCATGTGAGCTTGAATGCATTTTCCTGGTTACGCGTGAAACTATAATTAGTTATTGATCCACTCTTAATTATTATTTGAATTCCATAATTCTTATTGGAAACGTTTTAATCATGTTGATTTTATTTTGTCTTCTCCAACTGTTTTAATACCTTGAGACAAGGGCATAAAAGCTGGGAAAATTGTTTATTCGCACTTGATAGTGCTGTAATAAAATGCACTTTTTGTCCAGGCGTATCCCAATTAATGGAATATTGATTTTGTTTACAGGAGCATATCTGGTGTAATCATCAGTTGTGAAAATTCCTGTATATCATGTCCCAAGTACAGCAAATTCCAATTGAAGAGATGTTCATAGGTCAAAAGATACAAATATTTATTAACTAAAGGTTAATGTAAATTTCACTCTGTGAATTCAGTATATCCCACTACAATAGGGATGATAAATTGGTCATATGCATTTTAAATTAGCGTGAATAGATCTCCTCTATAAGTGAGGGGTGGGACAGAGAAAGTTCAAGTGGAGCTTAGCAGAGACTAACATTAAACGAAGATATAAATCCAAGCATTTCAAAGCAAAATATATATATTTACTGTGAAACTATAATGTACTTATATTTATTTTTGGTTCCGATGCTATTAGGTCAGGAACCTATCCGGTCCTGCTGGCGTATGTATGTATGTGCATATGTAGTTGCCCCAAACAGGGATACACACACACACACACACACATATATATATATATATATATATATATATATATATATATATATATATATATATATATATATATATATATATATATATATATATATATATATATGTATATATATATATATATATATATATTATATCTATATATATAGCTCAACTCCAAATCTAAATGATAAGTTCCATGAATTGGCCATTACAAACAAAACAAAATTGGAAAAAATGACAATGTCTCTAGCCAACATAATTTTTTTATTAACCAAATATTTCGAAAACTCCTGTTTCCTTCTTTAGTGGTACAAAGTTAAATGACGCTAGAAGATAACAGCGATGAAAGCTTGCACGTTAGCACATTTCACAGAGCGCTAAAAAGCGTACATGTAAAATAGTAGGCACAAAAGCGAAACAGCACGCAGAGTAAAAAAAAACGGTGCCAAAGTGCGCTACGGCACGAATAGTACAACAGAAGGACTAATGAGACGAAGTGGAAGTGGAAACATTTTCCCTAAAAACAGAAAGAGGAGAAAGATAAGACAGGCCTCTATTAAGTCCATGGATGTGGCTCTTAGTTTTAATCATGAATTGCAATTCAAACAACTTTCTATCTTCCGTGCCTCTAAAGTTCCCCCTGATGAGAACCACCTTCAAATCTTCCAACTTATGTCTAGGCAAATTAAAATGCCCTGCCACGGGATAACCCTCGCTTTTACCATCAAAATCGCGAATAGACTGCTTGTGGTTATTGAACCTCAATCGGAAAGAGGGCCTAGTCTCACCAATATAAGAAATTTCCAGACATCTCGAACACATCACACAGTAAACCACATTTGAAGAATCACAGGAAAAAGTTCCCGGTTTGATCACGTGATTTCTCGGGAGAGATACCGTCTTTAATATCTGTGACTATGTGCCTGCAGATTTGACGTGGCTTCCTGCAGGGTATATTACCTCGCCCAGGCATCCTGCGCGATATGTTGGAACGTACCAACAAATTCCTAAGTCTCGGCGGCTGCTTTAGTGCCACAACCGGTGGTGCAGAGAAAATTCCTCCAATCTCTGGGTCCTGCTTCAATATCCCCCATAATAATTTAATACACCTCAAGAGAGGCTGTATCTGTGTACTGTGCGAAACTGCGAGGGGAATGCGTGCAATCTTAGTCTTAATCCGATACTCTAAAAGCTCGCTGCGATTGACAGGAGTAAACTTGTCCATGAATCTCCATAACAGTTTCAAGGAATAGCCCCTTTTAAGATAGTGCCCCGACATAACGTTAAGTTGGATCTTGAGATCATTAGGGTCGGAACAAATTCTCTTAAGATGAAGAAACTGGCTATAAATGATAGATTCCTTAGTGTGTTTGGGATAATTGCTATCATAAACTAGGTAAGCATGACTATCAGTGGGCTTAGTGTAGTATAAGGAGGTTACCAATCAGCCCTCACGGATTTTGACCAGAACATCCAAGAAAGGTAATTCATCCCGGGAAAAATCATAAGTAAATTTAATGGATGGGTGATACCTATTCGCGAAACCAATAAATTCCCACAACGAAACCTTGCCATGCTGCCAAATCATGAAGATATCGTCGATACAACGGACATAAAAGGAAGGAGAGAGTGTGGACTCTTGTAATATTCTACCCTCAAGATCGGCCATAAACAAATTTGCATAATAAGGAGCCATCTTAGTACCCATAGCGGTGCCCTTGTTCTGGTTATAAAGTTGTTTGAATTGCAATTCATGATTAAAACTAAGAGCCACATCCATGGATTTAATAGAGACCCGTCTTATTTTTCTCCTCTTTCTGTTTTTAGGGTACATGTTGCCACTTCGTCTCATTAGTCCTTCTGTTGTATTCATGCCGTAGCGCATTTTGGCGCCGTTTTTTTAATCTGCGCGCTGTTTCCCTTTTGCGCCTACTATTTTACGCATACATTTTTTAGCGCTCTGTGAAATGTGCTAACATGCAAGCTATCATCACTGTTATCTTCTAGCGTCATTTGACTTCATACCACTGAAAAAGGAAACTGGAGTTTTCGAAATGTTGGTTTATACAAAAAAAATGTTGGCTAGAGACATTGTCATTTTTTCCAATATTGTTTGATATATATAAAAGTATAAATATAAATATAAATATAAAAATGAATATGTTCTGCCAAAAAGTGGAGAACCTTCACCCTGTTCCCTAGCTGGGATTTATGGCCAGGCCTTCATAGAGTGGAACTAATGCATGTGTACTGATGATCTTATTGGAGAGTGCAAGCATTTATGTTCTGTTGAAACTGGCATCTCAGATATTTAGTATATACAACACACAGTTAATTAAGTTTGATTCTATTGAGAACTAAATTGGCTCATTGTCACAAATATGTTTTATTTGACTTTATGTTTAATACAGTGAATATGATTATGCACAAAATGGTAGCTGTGAAATCTAAGTTTGTGAATGATAAAATATCTCAACATTTAGGGGAAAATATGAAATCTGTTAAAAGTATCAACGTATTCCTATGTCCCCCTAATGTGTGGGGAACAGGCGTGACCCTCCCAAAAATCAAAATGCATGTTCAGACGAATCATTAGGGGCTTGTATAAAGGCCATTTCGCTAACTTATGATCAAACAATATATGCAGACACATATGTCAGACTAGAGTCAGGAAATGAGTTACTTGTTGTGAGTGTGGTCAGTAGACCATCACTTAAAGAAGACATGTCAGTGAAACAAGGGATGTTAGAGGGTTGTGTCAGTCTTGAGTGATAGTGGCTGTATAGTGCCGTTGTTGTAAGAAATAAATATATTAGGGACGAAAAGTTGACAGGTGAAATAAGTAGATGTGTGTTATTAGATAGTACTGTAAGAGATGTCCCCATAGCATATGTTGATGTGGACACCCCATTTTTTAAAGGGACTGGAAAGGCACTTGTAATGAAAAAGCCCTATATGATCTTGTTATAGGCAATGCACAACGTACATGTGATCCTGGGGATCCAGACCTGGAATGGAAATCCTGTTGTATGTCAGGGGTAGATACTTCTAATCAGGTGGGTGCATAGAGACATGTGCTGCTAAGCAAACAAAATGATGTCAGTCCCCAGCCCCTCATTTTATACTTCAAATACATATACCTTAAATCTCATAGTACTTTTGATTATTATGCATGGAAATAGGCTACCCTCAAATAGTAACATCTTAAAACAATAATATCATTTCATTTGATAGCACTACAGACGATGATTCAGTAGCACTAAGTATCATATAAACGTGTTAACCATTTGATTTAAAATATAACAAATCATTGGCGATATCAATAACGTAGAGTGACCATATTGTATGATTTTCAGGACTCATCCGATAACTTAGGTTACATACTACATAATTACGTACACTAGGAATAATACTCACAGACAATACATTGATACCAAACACTCCAGGAATATAAACCATTCAACTACAGTTTAGAACACATACAACATGAGCTTCTTTCCACACAGGAAAATACACCAGGAAAGTTTAAATTTCTACACAGGAAAACTGCACGCATAAAATTTTGTCACAAAGACAAATGTTGCGGCCTTGCACATAGGCTGACCCCTCTTGGTTTGCTCCCAAAATGTGTTCTTCCAGAATTACTATATCAAACCCTCCTGGAGAAGTTATCCTATGGATAAGCACCTGTTGGGCTTTCCTAATCCCTATAACCTTACATTGTATGCTATATGCTAAGCTTGAAGGTCTGCCCTTACATTGCATGCTATATGCTAAGCTTGAAGGTCTGCCCTTACATTGCATGCTATATGCTAAGCTTGAAGGTCTGCCCTTACATTGCATGCTATATGCTAAGCTTGAAGGTCTGCCCTTACACTGTATGCTATATGCTAAGCTTGAAGGTCTGCCCTTACATTGCATGCTATATGCTAAGCTTGAAGGTCTGCCCTCACATTGTATGCTATATGCTAAGCTTGAAGGTCTGCCCTTACATTGCATGCTATATGCTAAGCTTGAAGGTCTGCCCTAACATTGTATGCTATATGCTAAGCTTGAAGGTCTGCATTTCTTAGCTCAGAAAGATAAGCCTTCTGGCTGGATTATATATATCTAAGAACTTATAAATTTACTTAAGTTTCATCAAAAGGTTTACAACAATACACATATTCTTTCCAAGGTTTAAACCCTCTCAATTTCAATGTTTTAAATAATATGACATATTATAGGTAATTGGTACAGAGATAGAAATTATCAACATAAAAATATCAACATTAATATATAATAAAGAAAATACTTTTTTGAACAAATGTATTTTGAAAATACTTTTTTGAACAAATGTCACAATGTTGCTCCTAAATCTTCAGTACAAAACTGTCTGTAGCATGTGAAAGAGGAAAATTTCCTTGTGAAGCACAAATGTTATTTTGGTCAATCTATTTTCTTTCTTAACTCTTATAAATCACTATTATATTAGGTAGTTTATTATGCGTTGCAAGTAGATTTCGCATTGTCGTATATTTTTAGCTCAGATTGAATTGTTTGCACCGACTGGCCTTCAGCTATCTCTTGCAGTATCTCAAATTATCAGAGGTAATCTTTTCAGCTGACCGTTTTGGTTAGTGTCCAATTTTTGTGGATACATATACGCCCACTGATATTTGGTCATTTGTGACAGACACATTCTTATACAATGCTCTATGGCTGATTGGTGGAAAATATGACAGAAAGAAAATAGGTAATTGGTTCTTGGTGTATTAACAAATTAATTACTGTTCATTTTGGTTAATGTTCAAAACAAAAAAATTGTTACCAAATAATCACATTGCCAGTTTCCCATTCGGTTTGCGCACCGGCCCCAAATATTGAAGTTTTGCCCGAAGTCTTACGTCTATAGTTTTGTTTGAAGTTCAAGGTTTATTGGTTTTAAAATCCCTTAAGGCATGATTTAGCATTGATGTGTTTGAAATTAACTGGGATAATGCAAGTGGATTTAAATTGGTTTATTTAGCTTGATTAGTTGGACTAAATAAGAAATGCGTAACATATATGCCCACGTACATCATTTTATAAGTAAATCAAATACATCACCCCAAGGAAAGCTTATTTTCCTAAAGATCTGATCAGATTGGTCTATTTTGAGGACATTTTGTGCCAAGTGTTGATTTTTTTTTTTTTAGTTTATGGATAGATTACAGAGGTGTTTGTTTAAAAACCTTGAGGAGAATATTGGCTTGACCTAAATATTCCAAGGTCATGTCCAGAAAGGTTCTGCATACCAAAAACTAGGACTTAGCAACATGTACATTGCATGCTTTATTATTAAGAAAAGAATATAATTCATATCTGTATAGTGCTGTTTTTCCACTACATGTAAACAGTGTTATTGCTACACTTTTTGTTACAAGGGGCAGAAGACATTATAATAAGTGTTGATCTTCATATGTCATTTTCCATTCTTTCCAAAGTCATTATCTGTCTTCTACTATTTTTTCCCAAATCATATGTCATGCTGTGTTTTCCCATTAATACAAATCACTAAAAAGTTCCTCCTCTCGGCAGATTTTATGACCTTGAAATTCTGGTCTCAAAACCACAGAAAGATCATGATCTCTTTATATTTATTTTCATATGCTCATCAGTAACTCACGTAACTGAAATCTGACAGGTGTTTAACTATGCTTATCTCATACATAGCACATGTGTCTCCTTGAAGACTGATCCAACAACTACTGTAGATCAGGAGGAGAAAGTTTGTAAGCAACAGCTTGTTGTCATTTCATGCTAGAGTCAAGGGAAAGAGAGCATACATGATTAACTTCAGTTGTTAATAATTTATTTTTCTTTATTAAGTAAATCAGCACATGTGCTAACGGTGATTACTCCTCATGCTGTCATTTTCAAATTTTTTCAAACCTTGATGTCATTTTTTTTTTTAATCATGACCTAACATTTTCAAATTTCCAAACCATGATCTCATTAACACTTTCAATTTTTCTAAATCATATTTATAACCAAAAAATTCACAAGAATCATAAGTCATCCGCCATTTCTAAGGCCAAAGAAACAAAAAATTGTCAGAATGACATTCATAAGGATTATATGGATACATGCAATTACATTTCTTTTTGCAATTCAAATTTTCCTTTATTTTTCTGAATTTTTTCAGCCAAATTGTAATTCACCGTTGCTACTGTAATTTTAGGAGAACTGTTATGTTCATGTTATTTTATTTTCTGCTCCTCAATTCTTTAAAGAAGCCCCCGCCTCCTTCTTTTCCCGCCCCGCACCCCCACAGATGTCAGTGAACATTTAACATTACAAATCCAAGCATTTTGAGGAAATAATATTTTTCTTCCAAAGGGAGGGGGAGGGAAATATTTCCCAGAAAGGAAGCCATTGCAGGTTGGTGTTCCTATACTCCGACATATGGGGTAAGCATTATATGTGAATGATGTTAAGCAGATTAAGCCCAAACATGTAATCATTTTGATAGGGGACAGTTGGGAGACAAACATTTTCCTGGGGGAAGAAACCTACAGTCTACATTTCTTAAAGCAGATATGGTAAATTCCCAATTACTCAAAATAACCTTTTTATTACAATTATAAGTCACGGTGGCAGAAAGGAATAGCATTTCCTTCATTGCAATTAAATTTCTTGTTAAATTGCTTTTTTACCATTGTGACACTTAATAGGCATACTTCTATGCATGGATTAATGTGATTTAATTTTTGGCACTTCTACCGGTGTAAAAGTACTTTTGATCAGTGAATTAATAAATTGCTTGGTTTTGTGAGTTCCACGTGATGTTGCCTCCTAATTTTAACTTAATGCTATGCCAATGATGTGAGATGTGTACAAAGAAACCGTCACTCTGCGGCTGCAACCAAGTTATGACCTTTCTGTAACTCCCAATTTCCTTCATTACAATTAAATTTCTTGTTAAATTGTTCTTTTACCAACGTGACACTTTATAGGTATACTTCCATGCATGGATTATTGTAATTTAATTTTTGGCACTTGTACCAGTGTAAAAGTACTTTTGATCAGTGAATTAATCAATTGCTTGGTTTTGTGAGTTCCACGTGATATTGCCTCCTAAATTAAACTTAATGCTATGCCAATGATGTGAAATGTGTACAAAGAAACTGTCAGTCTGGGCTGCAACCGAGTAATGACCTTTCTGTAACTCCCAATTTCCTTCATTACAATTAAATTTCTTGTTAAATTGTTCTTTTACCAGCGTGACACTTTATAGGTATACTTCCATGCATGGATTAATGTAATTTAATTTTTGGCTCTTGTACCGGTGTTAAAGTACTTTTGATCAGTGACTTAATACATTGCTTGGTTTTGTAAGTTCCACGTGATATTGCCTCCTAAATTTAAGTTAATGCTATGCCAATGATGTGAAATGTGTACAAAGAAACCGTCACCGTGGGCTGCAACCGAGTTATGACCTTTCTGTAACTCCCAATTTCCTTCATTACAATTAATTTTTTTGTTAAATTGTTTTTTTACCGACGTGACACTTTATAGGTATTCTTCCATGCATGGATTAATGTAACTTAATTTTTGGCTCTTGTACCGGTGTAAAAGTACTTTTGATCAGTAAATTAATCAGTCGCTTGGTTTTGTGAGTTCCACGTGATATTGCCTCCTAAATTTAAGTTAATGCTATGCCAATGATGTGAAATGTGTACAAAGAAACCGTCACCGTGGGCTGCAACCGAGTTATGACCTTTCTGTAACTCCCAATTTCCTTCATTACAATTAAATTTTTTGTTAAATTGTTTTTTTACCGACGTGACACTTTATAGGTATTCTTCCATGCATGGATTAATGTAACTTAATTTTTGGCTCTTGTACCGGTGTAAAAGTACTTTTGATCAGTAAATTAATCAGTCGCTTGGTTTTGTGAGTTCCACGTGATATTGCCTCCTAAATTTAAGTTAATGCTATGCCAATGATGTGAAATGTGTACAAAGAAGCCATCACTCTGCATGGGCTGCAACTGACTTCCAATTTCCGGGAAATACGTTTATTGAAATTATATGCAACATACAATCTTGAATGAATGTAATTATAGTGGTATTATGCTGTTTTCTGTCATAATTCGGTGGTTTATAATAAATGCCCAGGCATTGTAATGTGGGAGGATGGAAGTGAGCAATTTCTTGGTTCCAGAATATTATTATTATATTATTACACATTGCAATTATATAGCATCATAACTAAAAACAATATTCTATAGTGCTTTACAACCACAAAATGAATGAAATACATAAGTGCAAAATTACAACAAAAAAAAAAATCCTGAAATTCATTAAATGCTTGTACAAAAGAGATGGGTTTTAAGCACCTTTTAAACATGATGAAGAATGGCACTGTTTTAATTAATACTGGGAGTTCATTTCACAGTCTTGCCCCAATACTGTTGAAAGCACGACCACCAAATGTTCTAGTGTAAGTTCGGGGTACAGCTAGGGTAACGAACAGAAATGCTGCGTGTAGTGTAAGCACAGGTGCAATAGGTGACAAGCTCTTGCAGATATGTAGGTGCCTCATGATGGTATGCTTTGTGTACAAGACACAACCTGGCTATCTGTTCCCCTAACCTCCTCCTTGATTTTAATTTGAAGGTCACTGCTGATCTCTGTGGTAGTGACCATTACCCTCTTCTTATTCATTCCAACCTTTAAAGCACTTCTGACAACATCCCCAATTGGAACCTCGAGAAGGCCAACTGGCCCCTTTTTGAAACCCTCTGCGACTCACACCTCTCTCCCATCTCTTTGAGGATGATGATCCCATGTCAGTTTTCAGTAACATCCTTATCAACATCGCCACCTGCTCTATTCCCAAAACCTCCAAATTCTAATCACCCCCTCCCCACTCCTCTCCAATCCCTGGTTTACTGATGACTGCAAAACTGCCATCAAGAATGGGAAAAGGGCCCGCAGGAACTTCAAAACTAACCCAACCACCCACAACCTCAACCTCTTTCGCATCAGCCGAGTTAAAGCCAAGCGCACTATCAAGGACAGTAAAACCAACACTTGGAACAACTTCATCTCTTCTCTCACCACCAACACCCCCACTAAGAAGATTTGGAGAATGGTTAACAGCTTTCACGGCAGGATGAGCAAGTCTCCCATCTCTCCTGGAATGGTAACCTTCTCACCACAAAAAAGGACATCGTTTACCACCTCGCTGCCTATTTCAGCAACATCTCATCCTCGGCCAACTACCCCAATGCTTTATATGCCAAAAAAGCTCACGGTGATACCCAGAGTATCACCTTTCCCTCTGATAACACTGAGAGCTATAACACCCCTTTAACCCTTTCTTAATTAAATCAAGCCATCCATGATGCTGGCTGCACCTCTAAGGGCCCAGATAACATTCCCTACCAATTCCTGAAACACCTCCTCAACAAGGCCACCACCACCCTACTCAACCACATCTGGTCCTCACACTCCTTTCCCCCTATCTGGAGGACAGCTATCGTCACCCCCGTCGCCAAACCGGGAAAGAACAGTACGGACCCCTCCAGCTACCGCCCCATCGCCCTCACCTGCTGTCTCTGTAAAATTATGGAAAGGATCATTAACCAAAGACTAAACTGGTTCCTTGAGACCAATAGAATCCTCTCCCCTCACCAAAGCGGCTTCTGGAAACGTCGCAATACCCTGGACCAGTTAATTACACTCGACACCTCTATCCGGGAATCCTTTGCAAAAAAGGACACCTCATTGCCATCTTTTTCGACCTCAGGAAAGCTTTTGACACCACTTGGAAATATGGCATTATCTGAAACTTCACACCATCGGCCTCAGAGGCCACCTTCCCACCTTTATTCAAAACTTCCTCTTAACCAGGCAGTTTCAAGTTCATATTGGCCACACCATCTCCAACCCCTATTCCCAAAAAGAGGGCGTCCCCTAAGGCAGCATCCTGTCTCCCACTCTCTTCAACCTAAGCATTAACAACATAGCGGACAACCTTGACCCCAACATCAAACATGCCCTCTACGTGGAGGACTACACCATCTTCTACTCCTCCCCATCTTTCCTCTTGTCGAAAATAGGTTTCAACTCAACCTCAATTGGCTGCAAGCCTGGTGCAACAACAACGGTTATAAATTCAACAAAGACAAGACAGTCTGCATGCACTTCTGCCATTTCAACAACCTCCACCCCAACCCAAACCTCGTGCTTAATGGCAATCGCATCCCTAAAGTTGACCACACTAAGTTACTGGGTTTAACTCTAGACCACAAGCTCTCCTACAAACAACACATCACCAACCTGAAACAGAATTGCAACAGCTCCCTCAACATTCTCCCCCTCCTCTCCAATACCACTTGGGGTGCGAACCAGCATGCTCTCCTCAAAACCTTCAGGCTCACCATTCGTGCCAAGCTTGACTACGACAATATTGTCTACTGTGTTGCTCACAATTCTTACCTCAATCACATCAACACCATCCAAAATGAAGCCCTCAGGCTTTGTCTGGGTGCCTACAGGACCTCCCCTATCACCAGCCTTCATTTTTAAGCCAATGAACCCCCCTTTCTGCTAAGGTGTAGAAAGCGTAGCCTCTCCTATGCTTTTAGAGCCCTCACCAACACCCAGAGCCCTGTTTACAACCTCATTAGATACCCTAATTTCTCCACCCTCTTTGATAGGACTAAAACCCTATCCCCTCCCTTCAGCTTATGCATTAAATCAGACCTTCTCTATCTCGGCATCAATCCCACCACTCTCAGCACTTTCTCCTGGCCCACTTTTCCTCCCTGGCCCACCCCCCTCCCTACTATCCACCTGCACCTCTCCACTCATCACAAAACCCAAACCCACCCTAACCTCTTCATCAACCTCCACAACCAAATCAAAAACTAACTCTCAAACTATACCTCCATCTATACTGATGGCTCCAAGGAAGGCGACAAGACAGCTGCTGCTGCTGCTGTCATCCAAGACATCACCCTCAGTAGCAGGCTTCCCAACTACTCATCCATCTTCTCGGCCAAGGCCATCCTCCTTGCCCTCAATTTTATTGAATACTCTCCACTCAGCCACTCTGCCATCTTCTCTGACTCCAAGGCTGTCCTTACTTTATTACTCAATGTTAAATGGGATAACCCCACATCTCACCTCATCCTCCGTAAACTCCTCCCTCCCCCCCCCCCATAGGAAACATATTTTCTTCTTCTGGATACCCAGCCGTGTTGGCATCCCTGGCAATGACAGGGCTGATGGAGCTGCTAAGCTTTCCCTCACCCTTCCCTCTACCCCTTTTCCCAAAACCCTTTCTGACATCAAACCACTTATCACTTCCCTTGTACATGGCCGCTGGCAAACCTCATGGGACTCCCAAATTGATAACAAACTCCACGTCATCCAGCCCACCATTCCGATCAAACCCACTATTTACAACCTATCCCGTGTCGACAATGTCCACATTACCCGCCTTAGAATAGTCACACCCACCTCACTCACTCCCACCTCCCTACTGCCCCCACCCCTCTGCAACAATTGCCATTGCACCCTCACAGTCCATCACATTCTCCTTGCTTGCCCCCTTAAAACCTTCCCAGAGCTTCGCTTGCTGCCCACAACTTAGTAGCCGAGCTCTTCCAAAAAAAAAAACCTCCGGATGAAATCATCTCCTTCCTTCATCATGCTTCCCTCTACAACCTTATTTAGTCCTCCTACCCCACCCCCTCTCTCTCTCTACATTATTTTCCCACCCATACACCTCCTCTCTCAGTCCCAGCTTTCTGGCTTGAAGTTTTGTGTTTCTCTCAATCTCCCCCCATTTACTCTCCTTCCTACCACTGGAATGATCCAACCTCTCAGACACAATTTGACCCTTGCTATTGTGGTGCCGTTAAACTCTCATCAAACAAACAAACACTTTCATTATCACAGGCTAATCAACTGGCAGCCAATGCAATGACTGGAGGCAGCTTTTAGCACTGTCATACTTTCTCTGACAAAGCACTAGTTTGACTGCTGATTTTGTATGGGCTGCTAAGGCAACATTGTTGTCGAAGGCAAGCCAGTGTACACTGAATTGCAGTAGTTTAAATGGGAGATCACCAAACCCTTAACGACTGACTTACAGCCCTCTACAATTAAGAACTTTCTAACCCGCCATATCATGTTCAGGTTGCGACTTGCCGTCTTGCACTTTTCTTCAATATGCTTCTTCAATGTTGGTCTCCAGCCAAACACCCAGCAACTTAATCCAGTCTGTGGTGCTAACATCAGCTGATCCCACACAAACTGACTGTGTATTATCTTCTGGTTGAAAAATGGTGACTTGACAAAGATGACTTCTGTTTTTGAGTCATTCATCTGTAGCTTGTTTACCACCATCCAATCTTTCAGGCACACAAGAGCATTCTGCATGTTGCAAACTGCACACCATTCTTGTTTTAAGTCACCTGATCTGAAAGAGCATATGCTGCATGTTGGAAACTGCACACCACTCTTGTTTTGAGTTGCCTGATCTGAAGGAGCATGCTGCATGTTGGAAACTGCACAGCGCTCTTGTTTTAAGTTGCCTGATCTGAAGGAGCGGGATGCATGTTGGAAACTGCACAACGCTCTTGTTTAGAGTCACCTGATCTGAAAGAGCATGCTGCATGTTGGAAACTGCACCACACTCTTGTTTAGAGTCACCTGATCTGAAAGAGCATGCTGCATGTTGGAAACTGCACAACACTCTTGTTTAGAGTCACCTGATCTGAAAGAGCATGCTGCATGTTGAAAACTGCACAATGCTCTTGTTTAGAGTCACCTGATCTGAAAGTTGTGTACAGAGAATGATCATCAGCATAACCTGCTGTGTCGATAGGATGATAATCATTGTGCTGATCAATTTGCATAGCAGTATCAGCTTAAGTGCTGGCATAGCAATAGAATATATATATATGAATAACTATTTGGTTGCAACATTCATACCTCCATGGTTTCAGCTAGGGAAGGATCTGTCTGAAAGTTCATCAACTGAAAAGTAGCTGCAAGTATTCATTTGTGTATAATAGACTATAGCCTTTGTATTACAAATAGTAAAACTGGCAGAGAGGAATTATGTTCTGTTTCCTACCTCATCGTCAACTTTCAAGATGTTATGTAATTTTAATGTTTAAGGCAGATATACAAGGTTTAAAGAAACTTATTTTTGGTTATTCTTCTGGTGTAAAAGTACTTTTGATCGATAAATTAATAAATAAATTGGTTGGTTTTGTGTGTTCTGCTCAATATGTGCTTGCCTTAATTGTATGTGATATTGGCTCCCTAAGTGTTGGATAAATTTAATTTGATGCTATACACGTGATGGGAGGGCTGCACAAAGGAACTGTCAGTCTGAGTAGCCCAGTTTAAATGACCTTTGCTGATTCCAACTTCCAGGAATTGGATTTGTTAAATATTCCTTGCATGTAGTATAGAATCTTGAATGACGGCAAATGTTTTTATTGCTTTCTGTATTAAAGGTGTTTGAGAGGCAAGATAAGCTGAAATGGTTTGATGGTTCCTAGGGTCCACACTGAAAACAAGTCATTGTGACATACGTGTGCTTTTCCTGGCATATGCCTACAAATAAAAATACAAATACATACGAAAGATGCACGGAAATATAGCAATATCCTCAAAAATATGTAACATTTCTACCATTTTACTGGCCCTTTTTCAATTTCTTGTTTTTATTAATATATTTGCAAATTTGTGCTTTATTTTCTTTGGTAAATCTGTGTTTTTTTTTCCTTTCATTTTGCTACATTTTGAAGGGGCCTGCCAGTCCAACTAGATTCTTTTGGCAAAAAGTCCATGGGTGGCAGATAGGAATTTATTTAGCTATATACATATAGCTTTAAATGTGATGTGGCTCTCAAGAGTAAAGATTCTTCTGAAGACACTTTGGATTTGCAAATGTGGTATGTGTCAATGTATCTCTTAAAAGAGTGATAAGATATTATATATATATATATATATATATATATATATATATATATATATATATATATATATATATATATATATATATATATATATATATATATATATATATATCTATATAATATAAAGAGTTATAAGATATATATATATATATATATATATATATATATAAAAAAAGAGTTATAAGATATATATATATATATATATATATATATATATATATATATATTATATATATATATATATATATATATATATATATAATATATATATATATATATATATATATATATATATATATAATAAGCTATATATATATATATATATATATATATATATATATATATATATATATATATATATATATATATATATATATATATATATATATATATATATATATATATATATATAATGAGCTATATATATATATATATATAATATATATATATATATATATATATATATATATATATATATATATATATATATATATATATATATATATATATATGAGCTATATATATATATATATATATATATATATATACATATATATATATATATTATATATATATATATATATATATATATATATATATATATATATATATTATATATATATTATATATATATATATATTTATATATGTATATATATGTATTTGTACATATGAGCCTATATATATATATATATATATCTGTATATACTATATATATATGAAGTATATGTTATATATGTGTGTATATATATATATATATATATATATATATATATATATATATATATTTATATATATTATATATCTGTATATATATCTGTATATATGAGCCTATATATATATATATATATATATATATATATATATATATATATATATATATTATATATATATATATATATATATATATATATACATATATCTGTATATATTATATACATATATCTGTATATATATATATATATATATATATATATATATATATATATATATATATATATATATATATATATATATATATATATATATATATATATATATATATATATATATATATATATATATATATATATATATATATATATATATATATATATATATAGCTCATAAAGTGCCTTATGAGAATTCTGTTTATAGTTTTGCTCCTCAACATTCTATATGGTCTGTCCTTATTTTGTGTACTAGCTTGTATTCCTGACTTGGAGGGGGACGGGGTGGCTGGCGGTGCTTGGGTACCTAATGTACCCCCCTCATTGATCAGTACCTGCCCTATGAATCTGCAAACACTTGGAATTATATAGAATTTGCTGGTTTCAGTCCATATCCTTATTGAAATATATGTAAGGAAATAAATACAGTTAATAAAGAGGATTGTACATAATTCATTTGTTTGCAAAGTTTGCTAATATTGTTTAGTTGATTTATTAACCGACTAATTATTCACTGTCCTACAAACTTCAATTATTTTCCTGGCAGATCATCATGCGTGAACTGTCTATTAAACATTTTTACTGAACTAAAAACTTTAAATATGGATCGAACTTCAGGTGTGGCATTCAAGATTCTTTCAAATTATTTCATTTAAAAAAAACATTGATTGTCAAGTATATGTAATACCCTTAAAGAAAATTTTAGCTTGCAGCACGCTTGTGACAAGCTAACAATTTTTGGCTTGCGCAAGCATGCTGTAAGTTTAAAGCAAGCATGCTGCAAGCTTGAAGCAAGTGTGCTGCAAGCAAGTATTTGAAACAAATACTAGCTTGCTAGCTTGCACAAGCATAACATATATGTTAGCTTGGAAAAGCTTGCAGAAAGGTTTGCTAGCTTGCGCAAGCTTGCAGATAGTTTTTGCTAGCTTGCGCAAACTAATTTGTTCCAAATACTAGCTTGCAGCAACTTGCGCAAGCTTCAAGCATGCTTGCGCAAGCTAAAACTGTTAGCTTGTTGCAAGCGTACTGCAAGCTTGCTGCAAGCTAATATTTCCGTTGGGGTATGCCTCAAAGATACATCATGATTTGTACAGTTTTGCATATATATATCTAAGTGTACAACAGAAACAGCTTACAACTCTCTTTATACAAACGAGAAAAAGCATAACCCGGTGTATATTTCATCAGAGAAACTGTTTGGCCACTATTGCTCACCCACTGATACTAAAACAGATCTTAAATATCTCAATATCAATAGAAATTATCCATTTACCAGAATAAATACTAAGAAATTGCCAGCTCCATGGAACCAAAGTGCAGAGTATATATTTTTTCAGAAATCCAAGGTGATAAAAGTGCAAAGTTCTCAAAATGCCAAAAATAATTATATTTTTGATGACAATTTTTTCAAATTATATTCCTATTACTGATGGAATATATCTAAGTGCAAGTTTGGTCATTGTTATCTAGAGATCCCCACATCCGAATCAAGTTTCATGTTTCAAAGTAATATTTATAGGTGTCAACAAATTTAACATCGGTTTTGCACTTTGCATTATGAAGGTGTAAGATTTCTTGATAATTGTGTTAGGCGGGTGTGTCCTTTCACTTAAATGAATTGGACGGATTGGGTATCCAAAAATGATAACATTCGTAGTATGAGTTGATTTACAAAGCAAGTTATTTTGTAGGTAAGAAATCTGTAAAGGTACTTATACTTAAGTTTCAATTACGAAGTGCAATACATGATACTTTAAGAAACTGATCAATCAAATATCTAAGCCGTTAAACACCAACAGACCAAACCATAGATTATAATCTACATGTGTATGATTCTTACACGATTGACAAATAATTCAAGGTTTTATGGTCAAATATTTTATTTACAAGTTTTTTTTCCTTATGGTTGTGCTTGGATTGCTCTAGAGCTGGTTGCATGAAATTGTAGGCCAGCCTTTTCCCCAAATGGAATAAAATGCAAAAACATATATTATTTAATGCACAAAATGTTCCTATCAATCCCAAAAGATTGAAAAATCCATCCAAAAGAGGGGTAGAGGTCCCCAGCAGGGGGCTGGTGCCACCCTTGAATCATATTTCCCCCAAAGAAATTATTTAAAAAATGTAATGGGCAATCATTTCTGGTACATTTGTCAAATTACTAGTGCATGGTATTTTGACTTCCACATATGGTCATTGGATCCTACTCAATAGGGTCGAGGTTGTGGGTTTGCCAATCATATCTGTAGACAGTAAAGCTTGTATTAAACCAATGTCCCCTTTCATGACATTTTTATTCTATTTCCATGCCTAATTATGGAGGCATTGGTAGAATCTGAAACTTAAAGTATCTTACAAATTATATTGAAATTTACCTTCGGTAGCAACATTAGATGGTTTAACATACAATCACCAGTACAAATATTCCATACTTTTCTTGTTCACATATATGCTCCCCCTACGGGATGACCTAATCCTATGCCACTGGTTCTTTCATGTAAAAGCTCCAGTACATGTAGGTTCATGACTATTGCAAAGCCTTGACATTATGTGCCTGTTTGGTGCTTGTATAATCATTGTTAGATAGAAGAAAAAAAAGCTTAATATCGAAAAAGCGATTACAAGTTTGAAGCATGACGTTATATCTAAGTCTTGTGACGTGGGCTCAATCAACTTGTTGTTGGAAATATAATTCAATTCATGAAGTAAATGAAAAATAGACTACAATTATCTGTAATTGTTGTAAACATGGGTGTACATTTTTATATCACCAAGGCTTACAACTGTAATTAAGTTGTTTGTATGGTTTGTTTGTGTTTTTAAGTACTGTCATATATCTTGGGTAATTGCTTTGACCTTGTTTGTGTATCAACAAACTCCTAGCTGCTGATTAAAATGCTGATATTCAACAACTGATTTAAATTTTCCCAAACAATCTTTTAGCCCATGCGCGCATGCAGAACAAAAATATTAGATTTGGAGCATGGAACAGAGTTGTTATTTGGACATCTCCTTGCATGGAGGTAGAAATTCTACTTTCATGTTTGGAGTCATCACATTGAGTATTTCAGAAGTATAACATAACATAGCAAGATGACAGGCTATGAAGGGTGAATCACCCATTAAAAGCCCAAACTAAGACCACCACCACAAAAAATCAAAGAAACCCAGAGTTAGTAAAGAACTTATCAATGTTGACTTTGAAATTGTGAATAGAATTGGAGCTAACTACCCACTTGTTTTCAGCACAGGAAAAATGATGTTGTACAATAATAAGGAACTCATTCTAATAACAGCGCAATGTGGGGTGAAATCAAGAACAAAGTGATGAGCTATTATTAGGGCCAAACTACCTCAAAACAATGTCAGCCTAACAGCCCTAACTTATTGACAAAACAAGAAAATGGAACGTGGAACCCACAGGATATGTTCAAGGATTGATTTGTTTTCACCAGTTTGTTGTAATAAACTTTGTTTGCTGCAAGAAGGAGGGCCCATAGAGATCAAAAATAGGCAAAATGCTTTGAATTAAAGCAACCCACAATGCCTGATTTACAGGTAATTTGATCCAAAATTGCTATTTCTATAACGTACATGTACAGGGGGCAGGCTCTGCCTGGTGGCTAGAAGGAAGTAATTAGCTTTCATGCACTGGCAAGTAACTCATTTTCAATGACACATGTGCAAAAGATCAATGCGCCCCAAATTTATTTTGTAACTTGCTTCATTACAAAACTGAGGAAAGCAAACATGAAAGTTGATGTAATAACCATTTACAAAGCTTTATAACTTGAGGGTTAATTTATATTTGTCTCTTCAAAGAGATTTTTAAGGAGGCGCTATCATCTCAACACAAATCACTATGACTTCAGTAAGTATATGGCACGTACCTACACACTCATCAATGTATTACAATCATTCAGAGATTCGTATATTATGCATTGTGTGTATGAAGATAAGGTAGAATTCAGCAGTACATTATAGGTACATGACCATAACACAGCTAAGTTGAACAGGGCTGTACAAATTTATCGTTAGTTTATTCATAAAGCTATTAACTGAAATTAACTCGGTTAATAGCTCCATATTTTAATTCAAATGAGGGGAAAAGACAGAGAAATAATGTTGCCTTGATGAGATTTGAACTCGTAACGTTTGGCACAAAACCATGTCGCTCTAAGTTCATAGCCTTAGCCACTTGGCCCAACAATGCTCCAAAGTGACGGTTGCTCTAATATTGATTTGGTTTGAAAGAGGTATGTATAGCAATTGGTTGAAATTTCAAGCAATCAAAAAATTAGAACTGACTTTATGCCCATATCACACCATAACAAAAAGTAGAAATTTTGAAAGTAGATCACCATTATAGAAAGTCAGAGAGAATACAGATCTCGAAGCTCTCTACCTGAGTCATTAATTAGATTGAAGCTTAACAAGACGTGATTAATTTCATTTAAAATTTTCATATTTCTCACGACTGATCCGATTTAACTTATCTTTTTTTTTTATATAATATGACCATTTTTCATTCATAGAATTTCACTTCTTTTCTGCACATTATTTTCTTTTCAAGCGTGTCTTTTGTATTTCATGTGATCCTTAAAGCAGAACTACAGGCTCTATGAAAACATATCTCAATATTTTGATACGTTAGATTCTTCCGTAATCTCCCCTACAGGTGATTGATAACTTAATGGAAATGTTTCAGTGTTTTGTTTCAAAAATATCTCGGTTTTTTTTTTTCCTTCCCCTTTTTTTTATATTTTTTATTGATGTCAGTTTTATTGAAAACTTACTCAGTTTTATTGAAAACTTACTCAGTTACAAGGATTACATTCTTTAACATTTGTTATAAAATGAAGAGGAATAACCAATCATTTGGTTGCTCTCTGTGGATCGTCCGTATGCATTTTGGTGGAATTATGACAGGTTGACTTTTATTTCATCTTAATTTTGTCAAGATTTTGATGAGATTAGGAAATTGCCTGCTAGGTAAATGCAAGCTTTGCAGTCAGTATAAAGAAAAGTTAGGCAGTGCTTATTTTCTAACTTGTCTCTTACTTCAAAAATAGCATCTTTTACAGAGAATGGTTAATAAATTTATGGCTTTAAGTGCTAGTAAGAGTGGTGGTTGGGATTAATTTAAAAGCTTGGTTCGGGTTGGGAAAATTAGATTATTTTCAATGTCATTCATGTGTGAATTAGGTTCCAGTTTTTGGCAGGGATTACTTCTTTCAAGACAAATCTCGCCTTAAATCAACAGTAAATGTACAACAAGAAATATCACCCTTCTTTTTTGAATTTGATAACATTTATTAAGATTTTAATAAACTTGTTATAAGAGAGGAAATTAATACACTCAAAATCATTGGCAGTTGTCCAGGTGACAATCAAAAGTATAACTTGTAGCATTTCTTCTTATGATGTTTATAATTTTGACATTTTTCTTGCCCCCTTTAATGGAAGAGATTCAATCTTAAGGGCTTGGATATATTATTATGTGGTATTTGTTGTCTTGTTTTAAACAAGCTTCCTGCAAAGCTGTCTCATTTTTTCCCCTTGTGTATACGTAGACAAGCATATTCCTAAATATTCATCCCTTTATCATTTTGTCACCATCTATAGCTGTTTGGCTCCCTCTATTCATCTATGCAACTTTAAATAACATTTGAACCTTATTTGTAAACTAAGTTTCAAGCATGATATTATGTTTTTGCATTATATACATATTGCACCATTCCAACAAGGACCTACATTTTCATTAAACAGATGTATCAAGAATTTTGTTCAAGAGGTTATGAATATATTTTCTTAAATATCTCCTTCAGTTACAGAAAAAGAGGTTTATGGCCGGATGAACTAGTTTTGTGAATGTAAAAATTATTCATTTTTTGAAATATATAACAAGACGGCGTAAACTGGTGTGCATTACATACATGCCACATTATGACTTACTTGAGCCTCATACATGCTGGATGAATGGAAAGAATAATACTTAGTTTACCTTTTATTTTTACAAATGTAAATTTTTTGTTAATTGTGATCCAGTGGTTTTATATTACATATTGTTGCATATTGAATACGTTTTTCAATAGGTTACAAAAATGGCAGGCCTCTGCTTACAAATCTGACAAAAACAATAATCTTAAGGTAAAGAATATGTGAATCTATTCTTGGATTAGTTAGACCCTTGTGCATACTTTCTGCATTTTAGTTGCATTTCAGACAGGAAGACATGTGTAGTTCTCCAGTCAGGGGATTCTTAGCAAGAGCATAGGCCTATATAAGAGGGCTAGGGAGGGATCTATTGCTTCTATGATATGATATTTATGTCTCATATTGCTGAAAACTGAACCCCCAAATTGTGGAAATGCAGTTAAAGATTAAATACATTTTGGTTCCCAAACATTTTATCAGAAAGGACAAAATTTGACTGCCATTCATTACTCCACCACCCTTTCCACACAAAGTTGGGTAAATGTTACTCATGGATGATCCCACAATCTTCATAATATAGTGCATTAATTTTGTTTGTTAGACCATGGGAAGTTTAAGAACTGAGCAGGTTTCAAATTTCCCATTTTACATTTGAAAATTGATTTGATCAGGATTATTTGTGCATTTTATGAGAAATCTTGCAAAAAATGGTGACTATGTTGCTGGCATAAATTCTTCCAAACAGTACTTCCTTGTACAAAACTTATGTGTATCATTTCTGCATTGTATGACATACACAATAACTGTTACTTAGTCATAATTATGTCTTGATAATATCTCAGTATTTTAAACTCATCTGAACATAAATAACCAAAGAAGTGCCCTGTTATAGTACTTATGCACAAACACTGCATGTATAAAGTAATATTCTCCTGATTTGCAGTGTGGCAAATTGACTAACTCATATGACTAAACAGACACGCAGGTCAATTGTAACAGGTGCGACAAAGTCTTCAGCGGGGCTCTATATTTCCTGGGCCACAAAATTATATACATTACTCATAGCAACCCCAGCTTGTGTAAGCAATTACCTGAAATATTTTTTTCATTTTGCTGAATTACCATGGAAAAATGGTTAAAATATATTTTATCAGGTACATTAAGGCAAATTTATATAGCCCAGAAGGGGCTATTATAGTCCATAGTTCCCAATGAGCCTTTAATAGGACAGGAAATGAGCCTTTACTGGGACAGGCAATGGACCTTGACTGGGGTAGGCATGGAAATTTACTGGGTCAGGCAATGGACCTTTACTGGGACAGGCAATGGACTTTTACTGGGACAGGCAATGGACCTTTACTGGGACAGGCAATGGACCTTAACTGGGATAGGCAATGGACCTTAAGTGGGACAGGCAATGGACCTTAACTGGGACAGGCAATTGGATCTTAACTGGGACAGGCAATGGACCTTAAGTGGGACAGGCAATGGACCTTAAGTGGGACAGGCAATGGACCTTAATTGGGTCAGGCAATGGACCTTAACTGGGACAGGAAATGGACTTTTACTGGGACAGGCAATGGATCTTAACTGGGACAGGCAATGTATCTTAACTGAGACAGGCAATGGACTGTAGCTGGGTCAGGAAATGGACCTTAACTGGGACAGGCAATGGACCTTAACTGGGACAGGCAATGGACCTTAACTGGGACAGGCAATGGACCTTAACTGGGACAGGCAATGGACCTTAACTGGGACAGGCAATGTATCTTAACTGGGACAGGTAATGGACCTTAACTGGGACAGGCAATGGACCTTAACTGGGACAGGCAATGTATCTTAACTGAGACAGGCAATGGACTGTAGCTGGGTCAGGCAATGACCTTAACTGGGACAGGCAATGGACCTTAACTGGGACAGGCAATGGACCTTAACTGGGACAGGCAATGGACCTTAACTGGGACAGGCAATGGACTTTTACTGGGACAGGCAATGGATCTTAACTGGGACAGGCAATGTATCTTAACTGAGACAGGCAATGGACTGTAGCTGGGTCAGGCAATGGACCTTAACTGGGACAGGCAATGGACCTTAACTGGGACAGGCAATGGACCTTAACTGGGTCAGGCAATGGACCTTAAGTGGGACAAGCAATGGTCCTTTACTTGGACAGGCAATGGACCTTTACTGGATGGGCAATGGACCTTTACTAATATGGGCAATGGACCTTAAGATGGACAGGCAATATACCTTTACTGGGATGGGCAATGGACCTTTACTGGGACAGTCAATGACCTTTACTGGGACAGGCAATGGACCTTAACTGGGACAGGCAATGGACCTTAACTGGGACAGGCAATGGACCTTTATTGGGGCAGGTAATGGACCTTGACTAGGGTAGGCAGTGGACATCGGACTGGGGTAGGCAATGGACATTTACTGGGATAGGCAATGGACCATTACTGGGGCAGGTAATGGACCTTGACTGGGGTATGCAATGGACATTTACTGGGTCAGGCATTGGACATTTACTGGGGAGGCAATGTACTTTGAATGGGGTAAGCAGTGGACCTTGACTGGGGTAGACAATGGACATTTAGTGGGTCAGGCAATAGACCTTTACTGGGATAGGCAATGTACCATTACTGGGGCAGGTAATGGACCTTCACTGGGGTAGGCAATGGACATTTACTGGGTCAGGCAGTGGACCTTTAATGGGGCATGTAGTGGACCTTTACTGGGACAGGTAATAAACCTTTACTAGGGTAGGCAATGGACCTTAACTAGGACAGGCAATGGACCTTTACTGGGGCAGGCAATATACCTTTACTGGGACAGGCAATATACCTTTAACAGGACAGGCAATGGACCTTTACTAGAACAGGAAATGGACCTTTATTGGGGCAAGCAATGAAACCTTTACTGGGGTATGTAATACTCCTTTACTATGGTTTGCAATACTCCTTTACCAGAGCAGGCAATGGACCTTTACTGGGGTATGCAATATACTGCTTTGCTGAGGTAGGCAATGGATTTTTACTGGGGTATGCAATGAACCTTCAGTGGGACAGGCAATGGACCTTAACTTGATTAAGTTAGGCCTATTTACTGATTTAGCAGTTTAGAGATAACTTATTTCTCAAAATTACTGAAGAAAATGTCCGCAAAACATCTTACTTTTTCCTCAAAATATTTGAAGGTTTTACTCAAAATGTGTGAATTTTTTCCTCAAAATATTTATATTTGTGTACTTTTTCCTCAAAATTGGTGAAGGTTTCTTCAAAATATATGAAGTTTTTTCTCAAGTTATCCGGTTATCCAGTTATTTAGAAGGAAGGGGGGAGGGGGGGGGGGGAGAATAGGGGCTACCTTGGATTCACTGGCAGATTTTTTTTTTTATGGTTTTTTCCCCATGCAAAAAAGTCTAGCTACGCCATCTTCAGACACTCTATCATAACAAGATTACGGGCTAAGAAGGGTTAGTCACCTCATAAAAAGCCCAAACTAACACCACCACCAAAAAAAAAAAAAAATTCAAAGACGCCCAGAGTTTGTAAAGAACTTATCAATGTTGACTTTGAAATTGTGAACAGAATTGGAGCTAACTACCCACTCAGGCAAACCATTCCACTCATTAACAACTCTTTGCGAAAAGCTAAAACGTTGAATATCTATCCGTGAGAACTCTTTGGTCAACTTCAAACTGTTACCATGTGTCACATGAGGATTAGCTGAAACATGCAAGAAATTACAGTAAGCTGAAACATGCAAGAAATTACAGTAAGTCAAAACTTCACTACCAGATAGGAATTTAAAAACCTGAATCATATCGCCACGTACTCTCCTCAACTCAAGCATGGTCAAACCAAGAATTTGCAAGTTAGATTCATAAGAGAGATTCCTTACTTTGGAAATTTGTTAGTGACTCTTTGCTGAACCTGCTCCAAATTGAACTTATCCTTTTCATAAAAGGGACTCCAAGCCTGAATAGCATACTTAAGGTGAGGCCTGCCTAACTGCCTATACAAATAGTATTCAATCTATAGCAACGCACTGTAAGACATTGAAGTCACCTGTTATTTCTGCTCCTGGTGAGGACCCTCTTTCTCAACACCTGTTTTTCGCTTGTAGATTTGAAGAAGAAAAAACAGTATTGTATTGCTCAATCTTCAAAACTAAGGAAAATTTTGGATGATGTAATAAGATACAAAATGGGGCAAGTTTGAGAGGAATTATAAGAAAATGCACAAAATCTGTTTTTTGTTTTCATTTCAATCAGTTTATAATTAATCTTGGCTTTGCATTCATTCACCCTCTCAATTTTAAGACAGAACATACAGATTACCTGGAAGTAATTTCCACAATTTTGGAATACATTTGTGATTATATATTTATGAAATTATGCGCTCCTTATTGTGGCAATGGCAGAATCCCTCTGATAGAATAAACCCTACTTATTATGGGAACCTTTTTTCATTACATAAGTCTTAATAACTACAAAGGTGAGAGTCATATCCATTTCTTCCCTAGCATGTACTTACTTTATGATCAAAACTTACCAGAAACCAAGGAGTCAATATTCAATTTTCATACATACAACACAAAGTCTTAACCTTCTCTTCCATTATTGCCTGCTGCATGATAATTCCCCCTCAAGGAGAAAGAGATAAAGAATTTTCAAACTTAAAAGTGAATCACGGACAAAAAACAAAACTCCTGAGGTTTGTCATTTTTGATTCTGTTCTCAGCTTTGATGGTCCTCAGTCTTACCGAAATGAATTTCTCCTGACTTCCGTGAACTTGAAGATCATCGAAGGGAGCAGAAAATTGCGCTTGATGAATTGTGTGTCATACTTAATTAGCGTTTTGCATGCGTTTCCTATTTAGTATTCTCCATCGCTCGAGTGAAAACACTAAAGAATAAGGAAACATATATGAAAGGTTCATGAATGTACTGTTAGCTGAGTGGTTTTAAAATCTATTCAAAATCATGAAAGCATATCAAAAACACCAGATCTCCTTTCGAAATTTGTATGCAAATTGAAAAGAAATAAAGAGTAAAATCTCTCTAATATGCATGCTTTGTAAACATTAATTCAAACAACAAATTATTATTATTAATATTATTTTTTAAGATATTTTTTCTCCCCCAAAATGATGTTGGAGGCATACTAAGTAAGATTAAATGATGTGAATTTATTATGTACATGCCAAGTGTACATTACATTTTTACTTCTCTACTATAGATCAAAGAGATGCTTATTGGTCTATGACATACCAGGGATACTGTTATGCAGTGTCCCTGGACATACTGACCCAACATCTAAGCCATTTTTATGAAGGTCTATTTAAATAACAGTCCCCTGATCTATCAAATACATTCTGGAGGTCGGACATCCTAGAATGTTGTAGTGCACGGCGACGTAACAATGCTTTTTTGACGATTTCAAACTTTAGTCAAAGGGGAAAACAAACAGTCAGTTATTATTGCAGTCAATGGGAGAAAAAACGATTTTGTTGTCATTTTGCTCAAAATAGTCGACATAATTCATTTTTCTTAACAAATGTTGTGTATTAGACAGTAGATTCCAATATATATGAGTACCATTAATTTTCGCTGACTGGCTGAGGCCCCCCTTCGCTGACAGGCTGAAGTTTCCCCTTCAACTTGAAAAAATCGTACCACCTCAATGCAAACAAAAAATAAAAATAAATGATACTGGGTCTAAAAAATTAACAGCTTGATATGCAAATTTCCATACAAATTTCTGATGTTTGAAAGGGCAGTCCTCTCTTTCCATTGTTTGTAACCATTTTCTGTCACATTTATTTGATAACGAGCAGCTGATTCTGACCAAAAGTGCGTTGGATCTTATCCTCAAGCTATATATAAAGGAGCTCTAGACCGAAAAGTGAAGGCGTCTTTTTTGTGATACTTTGTGGGCATTTTCGTCCACATCCAAACAAATCTCGCAATCTGTTTTTTCATGGATTTAATCTCAATGAAAGTTTGTTTAATCGCCAAGTGCTCTCGAACATTCATTGTGCGTAAATTCTGCACACGTTAAACCTTGATATGATACATACAATAGTAAAAAATTATTGGGTCTATGTTAACCTTTAAGCTTGATATTTTTAGCCTGATATTTTGAGATAAAGTACATGTATCATAGGCCTGGAAGACTGTGGGCTTGTGGCTAATACTGTATGCCTGTGAGTAATGGACTAGAACGTTAGTGTAATCATGACCCCAGTTTTCAAAATATCATGTCCTAATGCAGAGGCTGTTCTGGGGGTTGAAATCCCCCTTTCGAAAAAAATTTCAACATTTTTCATTACTCCAATAATAACCCCACTCCTTTCAAAAAAATGTCCAACATTTTTCATTACTCCAATAATAACCAGAACCCCTTCCCTCCTTGTGTACATTTTCTTTAATTTTTGGTAAATTTTATGCAAATCTTTGGGAAATTTCCTGATTTTTAGTTAATTTTCTGCAATTTTCAGGAAATTTCTTCTTGATTTTCAACCAATTTTCTTAAATTTTTGAGTAATTTCCTTTAACTATTGTTAATTTTGGTCAATTTCCTTAATTCTCGTCACGGTGGAATTTCTTTTCTCTTTTCGGTAAATCATTTCAATTTTCGGGAAATTAATTTCAATGTTTGGGAAATTTAATTCAATATTTGGGAAACCACTTTCAATATTTGAGAAATTTCTTTCATCATCATGTTATTTCCAAAACTTCCCTTTATTTTGGGGCAGTTTTCTTCTGATTTTCGTTAAATTTTCAGCATAGAATTTTCATGAATTTGTGGGATATATTTGTTGTAATTTTGTTGGAAAGTAAACTAAATTTTCTGCAATAAGTGGGGGGGGGGGGGGGGTGGGAGACAAACTGAAATTCCTGAAAAGCAGCCTTGACCCCACTTCGCCTGCCTCCGAGTCACTGGTAGGGGGTCCATATACCTTAAATTCATCATTAATTCCCTCAAAAGAGATAATAATTCTGGTGATGGAAATACAAGCCAGTTGCAGTTAATAATTACCTCCGCCAACAAAGTTGGACAGAGCTTATGTTTTCACCTCCATTTGTCTCTTTTTTGTTTGTTTGTTTGTCTGTCATCAAGATATCTCAAGAACTGTAATGATTGGATTATATTTGGTGTGTAAATTTGTTATTGCTTAAGGAAGAAGTGATTAAAATTTGAGACATATTGAAACAGGGGAAGGGGTACAAATGTAGCAGTGAGGACATTTCAAAATGAGTTTGTCAGGCATTAGAATAGCTCAAGAACTGATGATCGGATGATTAAATTTGATGTGTGGTTTTATTATTGCTTAAGGAACAAATGATTTAATTTTGGAACATATTGATACAAGGGAAGGGCAAAAATTGGGGGTGGGGATGTTTAGGGTAAGGTGTGTCAAGACACAGTTGAAACTTCCCAATGGAACGTGATGAAAAATGAATCCATACCATGAAAAGAATCCAACAATTAATTTTCTGGACTCATTGAAAATTAAACCAAGTGGTCTTTATTATCAAAGTAATAAGAACAATTGGTTCCAGCCATGAATGGAAAATATGGAATGTGAATCCTAACTGAATGGAACTCAAACAATGAATGCTTTGCCTGAATGAAACTGAAAGCAATGCTATGGCCTTGGAAGAAATTAGTCAAAAGATAATCTCTAAGTGTTCAGTATGCAAATGATCCTTACTGATCAAAACTTGGGGATGAATCTTGGTGGACCTAGGATTTCTGAGGTAGATTATAGTAGGTCTGGGGATCAAATGAAGTCTAAAACTATTCTAGTCATGTTGGAAATGCAACGGGGTGGAGATATGCACTCTACAGAGTGCTGCTAATCTAGTTGAAATATTAATTCACTCTATAATATAAATAAAAGGTTATCTCATGCAATCAATATTACCACACAAACTTCTCAGGATGAAAATAAATAAATAATGATTTGTTTTTTTGACTCAATTTCAGTTTTTGCTTTAGAATAGTTGTAATGATCGCTATAGGTATATATCGCTAAAGGTATATATGTCACTTGAAATTACTTGCATCACTTCAAAACTTTCTATCCAATTTGGGTCATGTAATTGTTTCTCCAGAGCATAATATATCTTATCAAAGAAATATCAAAGGGAATACATGATTATGGCTGATGCATGGCGTCTCGTCTGTATGCATATATGACTTTGTTCTTCTGAGATTAGAAATTTCTTGTGTTTTTCATCATCTGGTGATATATTTCAAACTGTAACTGCAGGAAGTTTGTTGTGTGTTGTAAGCAAACTTTTGGAGCGTGAGCTTTCTGAAAATAATTGTAGTTA